>JMFS01096636.1:0-12506 GCA_000699545.1 Podiceps cristatus | reverse complement strand
ATGGCTCGATGACAGAGGCAGAGAAACAAATGCTTGTTTCAGAAGTGAATTTGCTTCGTGAGCTGAGACATCCAAACATCGTCCGGTATTATGATCGGATTATCGACAGAAGCAGCACGACACTGTACATCGTGATGGAGTACTGTGATGGAGGTGACCTGGCTAGCTTAATTGCCAGGTGCATTAAAGAAAGGCACGTGAAATCTGTTTCTAGCGATTTGGAGTATCTAGCATAAAGTGTCTTGGGCAATCAAGTGAAAAGTGAACTGTATCTCTTCTTAATTTCTGATTAACTTTGGGTCTAATTCTTTGGACCCAACAACTCTTCTGAAATGTGAAAGGCTTTGTATCAAATTGCAACACAAATGGGAATTGTGCTAATGAATGCACCAACAGATTGGATATTTATGTTGAAATAGTAAAAAGAAAAAAAAATGCCTCTGTTACAAGGCAGAAGCTGTTGAAGGGTTTCTGGATGCAGTGCTTTGCATGGTGTTGAAAACAAACCAGCAAGTCATAGTTCTTGCAGATAGGTAGCTTGATCTGTGGGTTCTTCTGGCTTGCCCATCAATAAAACCACTTGTATTTTTTGTTAGAACATGAAAATATATGAAAGGGAGAAGTGTTTTTTGAACATGATGTTAAAAGCTATTTTATGATCTTGCACTCAAGGGTTGTTGACATGCCGAGTTAATAAGACTTTGCCTTGGTCTAATCTTAGATTTACTACCCTACTTCCTAAGTATAACATGGGTTTTCCCATCCTTAGGTTAAACAAGTATGTGACACCACAAGGGTTGCTTTGTGAGAACAGCCTAAAATGTTACTGCATCAGTGTTTTCATTTAAGGAAGGTTATATTAAAACAATCAGTCCTGTCTTGGCTCTGTTGTTGCTGCTGCTGCTGTATGTTGCTCATAAATTTTAGAAAGAGCTGACAATATACTGGTGTCATAAGTGATCAAAGGGACAGACCTCATCACAAAAGCATCAAATTGATCTTTGTGTTGTAAGTAATGGAAATGGGGGAGGAAGGAAATATTGCAGGGATTCTGCAACAAAAGTTTAGATGCCTTCCAGTATATTTGGAGTGATTTCTTTTTTAAAAAAAAAAAACAAAACAAACAACCTTTTATTTTTCAAAAAAAAAAACCAACAACAAAACAAACAAACAAACAACCTTTTATTTTTAAAATAGCATATGTAGATGCCTGCTGCTGTTAGTTTTCTATAAAGGTGCTAGGGTTGATTCAGTGATGTTTTATAATAGTAGTATTAAAAAGTTACAGAACTAAGATTGGCAGCAACTATTTAAACTGATGTGTGCCAGAAGAATACATTTGTTAAACAATGTGTTAATCTTTCAGGCATTACTTGGAAGAAAGCTTTGTTCTCCGAGTACTGACTCAATTGACGTTGGCCTTGAAGGAATGTCACAGACGGAGCGATGGTGGAGTCACTGTGCATCGTGACCTAAAACCAGCAAATGTTTTTCTAGATGGCAAGCAGAATGTGAAACTTGGAGATTTTGGACTGGCTAGAATATTGCATCATGACACCAGCTTCGCCAAAACATTTGTTGGAACTCCGTATTATATGTCTCCAGTAAGACCTCCCTTCCTTCTGTGCTTTATCTTCCCTTTTGTCCCCTCAAGATCTGTCTTCTGCAGTGTTGGTCTCAGAGTCCATGAATGTTTGGGAGGTTTTAATGAAGAGTTACTAGTCTTAAATGCAGGTGACTTTTTTCATAGCATGTGCATGTTCTGGAGACAAGGTTATTTTACAGTTTTCATCTCCTTTCTTCACTGTCACTGCCTTCTAATTAAAGCTGCTCTTGACTGTATAAGCTTTGATATGTTCTTGGAATATTAGAGGCATGTTGGAGTGTATTGTTCCTGAAAAGGACTAGGAGCTAGAGTGCTCTTATGTTTCATAGTGTTAAGGTAAAGAGCTTATTAAATTACCTCTTGATGGTAGGATTTTAATTTGTAGTGGAAATGAGCAGAAGGAGTTATTTCCCTGATATAGTGCATTTTGTGCAGGAAGGATTAAAGTTGACTGAAATACGGAGTTGTATCAACTGAAGATTGGTGCAACACTTCAGTCTTCTACAGTGTAGTACTGCAATAACTTATTAAAATCCTACTAGTAAGAGTAGCTGTGGAGATTAATTAAAATGGATTCTTAAAAGTAACCCCAGTAAGAAATGGTTTAATTCAGGTTTGAATGGTAGCTGATTATCCTGCAATAGCAGAACAATGTCTTAGTTAATAAACCTAAGATTGTTCTCTTTCTTTAGGAGCAAATGAACCACATGTCATACAATGAAAAATCTGACATCTGGTCTCTAGGGTGTCTCCTGTATGAATTATGTGCTCTCTCGTAAGTATAGTAGTGTGGTAATGAATGTAGAAACATAACTGTTAATACATGTATGATTAAATTTTGTATAGATGAAAGCTTAAAGGTTTCAGAGGCTAATCCTAGATTTTCATTTCTGTATTGGGCTTGCCATTACGTAATCAAAGCAAACCTTTGATTGCAGCTTTTTTCTTAATCTGATACTTTTTTAACAAAAATAAGTCCTGTAAAACTAGTGAAAGAATACAAGAAAAATGTTGTTCTTCAGGCCTCCATTTAGAGCTTACAACCAAAAGGAGTTGGCAGAAAAGATAAGGGAAGGGAAGTTCAGACGAATACCGTATCGTTACTCAGAGCAGTTGAATGAACTTCTCAAAGAGATGCTGAATGTAAAGGTAAGAAGCAATTACTAAATTTTCCACCTATCATCTGAACTAGTACTGAAATACTAGTTTTCTTTCTCTATTATGAAACTGATCTGAAGTAGTGGCTGCTATCACCTTCTCACTGGCAATACCACTTGTAGAGGAAGGAGGGAGGCATTGTGCCTTGAGTGGTTAAACAAAGGCAGAAGCTCAAGTGTTATGCCAGGCTCACAGGATCCAAAAAGGCTGTCTCAAAGACAGCTTAAGGCTTACACAGAACTTCCTAACAGCATGCTTAACAAGGTCGTACAACTTCAGGGTTAAAATGGTTCCTGTGTGTTTAGGAGTTGGAGTTGTTTTGTCTTCATTTTGGATTTTGCTTTATATGGCTAATGTATAGCTCGCCCCCCCATGGCTGGAATGGGGATGTTGAGACAAATACTGAATGGGACAAGAAAGCTGTAACACGAAGTCTCCAACAGGTATGGATCCTTCAGGAATCAAGTGACAGGTAGAGATGCAGAGCGTTGGCTCCAGAACCTACTGAGAGTTGCCTCTTTAGGCTCACCACCCTGTTCTGGCTCTGAAAGGAATGGGTGCATGGGCTGGGAGAGCCAGACTTGCAGCTTCTGGAGCTGAAGGCTAGTAACAACCTCCTCCCTCAGCTTTAGTCATCTGGTTGCACTACCCTTTCCTAACTCCTTTTTTTTTTTTTTCCAGCTCCTTCACTGGATAGCACCTCAGCTGGTTTCCACCTGTGGTGGGTCTTGCTTGGGAATCCCGGCCTTACTGTTTCTTGGTTACAGATGGAACTTGTTGGTAATATCTTTCCTTTAGGATTATTGCCGGCCTTCTGTTGAAGATATTCTGCAGCACCCCTTGATAGCAGACTTGGTGACAGAAGAGCAAAGACAAAATTCTGATAAAAGAGGCCGGAGATCATGGGAGCCAGAAAGGCTGCAGCATTCGGATGCTGCAGTGAATGAGCTGAAACGGAAGGAACAACAATTACAGGAGCGAGAGCAAGCCATTAAAGAGAGAGAGCAACGTTTGGAGCGTATGATGTTCCACTTTGGGAAGGGGGTGGCAATGGGATTCTGATTTTAAAAAAGTGTGGAGGAAGGAAAGGTAGTCTTCAAAACCCTCATTTTAATGCACTAGGATATTGTACTCCTCCATTCATTACTAGAATTCTATCTAAAGACTAAACCAAGAGTGCTTGGGCTTACTCATCTATGCTAGTTCTTGTTTGAAGTTACTAAGACATAACTGGCAGTTTGGATATAGATATCTGGTTTGGGAAGATTATTAAATGTGTGACAATTGGGAAAGTATGCAGAAAAATAGGGTCAGAATATATTCTACACTGTAGGTTGCTGTTCACCCACTTTGTGGAAGTTAACACTGGCTATACTATTGTGTAACCTAAGATGAGCCTGATGTTGGAGCAAAGTATATTTGAGTAAACTGTCAACTGCTTGTATAGAAGCTGCACCCTACAGGGAGCTTACCTGTGAAACTATAGATGGCTGGTACTCAGGTGTTGGGATTTTCTGCCCATATAAAATACCTCTTTGAATAGGCTGTAGGCTCTCTAATACAGTTTTTAACCACATATATTGTTTTCTGAGCCTGAATAACAGATGTTGCTGCTGTGAACAGGGTGGTTAGTCACAGCTGAGTTATAGGATCTGGTATCTAAATATTTATTTACATCTGCTGTCATGCGTGCCATGAGTTAATGTGCAGAATAGAAAGCTGCTATAGCTTTGTTATTACAACTATAGCAAAGTTTGGGGAGGAAAAAAAAAGCATGCCTGGCATTTCAGAGTACTTGTCCAAGGCATTGATAAAGCTGTGTCTATGCAGCAGTTATCTTGCTTTGTTTAGAGCCATAGAAGCAGAAATGTAGGTGCATCTGACAGGCTATTAATGCTGCCTCTTTCTGCAAGAAAAACCATCATGCACAATGACTCTAACATTTACATTTTAACACTGCACACTACCATATTTCTACTTCCAGAGAGAGAACGGGAACTCTGTGTTCGAGAGAGACTGGCAGAGGACAAACTTGCTAGGTATCTTACTAACCTATAATTAACTAGATTAGAAACTCTGAAGACTTAGAACAAAAATCTTAAACTTCTCTTTTCACAACAGAGCTGAAAACTTGATGAGGAACTACAATCTCTACAAACAGCAGAGGACATTAACTTGTGCAGATGGTCCAGGTATGAAAATACGCAAGAAGCCACTTGCACTGATAAATATAGGCTGGTATGACCAGAAGAATGCCCCTGATACTTAACATGCTGCACCTAGTCCCACTGTAGCGTTACAAACCCCGTTAACTCTGCATGGTTGGGAGGAGATTCTACTTTGCACACAGACTTAATGAATGACACTGGACCAGAAGTATGAGTTACCACTGCCAGCACTGCGGTCTTGTGCTGTTTTGAAAATCAGGGTCTTGTGGTAAGCTAATGGAAGTGTGGACTTGTAACCCAAACTTTTCTCAGAGCTGCACTTATTTTACTTACGGATGTCTCTTTATAGGCCTTTGAATTAATTAATTTTAATAAAATTGCATATGTCTTACCACTTAAGCTTTAGTTCAACTTCCAAAAACTTCGAGGTGGGAAATACTCTTTGTTGCAAGTGACCCAGATGTGATTGGTGCATCATATAAGCCCTGAAGAATACAAACTGCTATTATCATACTCCAGTTTAACTCACTAGAGGAAAAAAGCTTGTGCTATAATGCACAAAATTGGAAATGTGCTATAATGCTTCCTGACTACCTGTAGTCCATTCTGGCTTACAGTAGTTATTACTCCATAAGTATTTGACCCTTGCTTTAGCCTTGGTTGTTCAGTCCTTGCTATCATAAGAGGTAGTATCATTGCCCACATCTGTAATAGTAAAAGTTATTCCAGTGTCTGAATGCATTTTGAAGTATCGACGGAATAGTAAATGGCTGGGTCCTAACTACTATTCTAGAACAAAGAAATGTGGACACCTTTTACCATGCAGCAACATTCTCTTCGTTTAGTTTTGGTCAGATAAAGTAAGACAAACATGTCACTGCCTCTAATACAAATAAAACTGAAGTTGCATCTTTTTCAAGAAGTGCCTCTCAGAGCAGGAAAGAACACAAGTAAAATGACACCAGAAGTTGGTGGTACTTGAGTTATAAATAACATTCCTGTCAATGGTGAGAATTCCACCCTTTTCAATATCTTGTCTGACTTGGATACATTAAAGAATATAAAATAAGAATAAAAATGCCTTGGGCTTTCTGATGTTTCCTGTAGCACTAGCTGACTGAACATGGATGAACTTCAGCATTTGCTTCTGTTCTCTTCTGCATCTTCCACCCCTTTATATGATATTTTGATTTTTAAGAGGGATATTAATTTTTGAAGACAGACAAAACCACTTTAGGTAGTTAATACCTCCAGACAAACAATGCAGAAAAGGGAATACAGTTATTACAAGACTGACCAACTCCTGCAGTACCTAGAGATCACTGGATTAAACATTTGTCACAACGCTTGCTACCCATCAGATTTATTCCATGGTACTCTTGTAACACTGTTTCTACAGTTCTCCCTGTTCTGCTATGAATGAACTAAGTGTTTTCCTAGTATGTTACCAAGATCACTTGCTTCTGTTACCTTCAGTTGCTCAAATATTACTCTATTTTTCATAACTGGATTGCATCTTGCACATCTCTTAGATCTCTAATGTCTCCTCAAAGTCAGTTGCATGGTTCACTTCACACTGAAATGGAATACCAAAAATCCTGGTTTCTAAGATAGTGTCCCTGGTGCTACCCTATTTTTGCAGGGATTTTCTGATTCTTAGGGAAGAATTTAATGTTAAAACAGATACAGCTTACCAATACAAAACTACAAAATGCTGAAACATTTATTAGCCTCTTTGGTTTGGTCCTTCTTACTCTGTTGTCCTTATTGCATCCTTACTCTAGCCTAATGAATTGAAAATTAAGGCTTCAGCAGTGTTAGGGTTAGGATAGTTAGACCTTTGATTAAAAAAAAAAATAAAAATCACACCTTAAGTTGAGCCTTGTGAAGCTGGCTCTTATGAGAGGCAACTAAGCTGCTTTAATAGCTTTTGATGGTAGTTTTTGTACCCTAAGTCATTAAAAACAAGCCAACTGCCTTTTGATTGTGGCAGTTCTATACAGCTAAAGCATAGCTATGCTATGAAAATTCCTGTTCTGGAGGCTGCGGTGAAAGTTAACTTGTTAATTTTTAATGCACCTAAACTTCTCATTCATCAAGTCAGAGCCTAGTTTGTACCCCATTGACTTAATACAAGGATAGAGTTGTGGGTAACGTAGAAAGGCAACCGGACGGGTTGGGTCTGTCCCTGCTATGAAGGAAAGACAAGGTTTTTCAGTAGCTGAGAGCCTAATTCTCCATTTCCTTTTGGAACTGGATTATGTTGCTGTTTAGTTTCTGTCCTTTAGAAGAAACTCCATGTCTTTTCTCCGTATGTCAACTAATATTTCCTTAGGTGTTGGGAGGTGTACCCTAGAAACTATAACGACATATATCCTTTTACCACAATCATCTAAAAGCCTTGTTTTCATTTTTTTGTCAAAAAATGGTAAGAATTGTTACTATGAACTGAAATGCATTTAATTAGAACGCTTAGAGCTGTAGGTAGATAGAAAAATGCTTAACAGGGTTGAAAGATATAAGCTAAGTAATAAATGTCAAAAGATGGACTGATCCAGTACTTATTTTTTTGATTTCTTAAGATAATGCACTCCTGCTCCCCTTTTCTACAACCAAGAAGAAAGTACACTTTGGAAGTGAAGAGAATGTTGTGCCTCCTGTTAATACGGAAAACTATCCCCTTTCTAAAGGGAAATGCTCTGATCTCCGAAAACGTCTATATGCCGCAAATCTACGGGCTCAAGCACTGTCTGAACTGGAAAAAAACTACCAACTGAAGAGCAGACAGATCTTGGGCATGCGCTGAAACTGTGACATAGATGTAAAGTATTTAACTTCTCAAAGTTGATTAAATGTATGAGATACTTACGCCTCCTTCTTTTAAGCTGAAATTTACTGAAAATTTTAACAGTTCTTATACAAACTCTCAGTCTAAGTTAAGTAGTTCATGTGAAAGGTATTAGAGATTATATTATGAAAACAGGTAGTTTTGATACCAAATCAAACAGAATCAATTGTATTATTAAAGAAAAAATATTTTTGTCTTCCTTCTGTTTACCATACATTACTCTTCCAAAAATATCGAGAATGAATATTGTAAAACAGATTTTGTTTTTTTTTTTAATCTGGTGTGAAAAACTTCAGATGAAAAATGTACAGAGATTCACAATCTGTAGGTTAAAATAATGCTGTATGTAATGTACAGTACTTGATGAAAGAAGTATTGCTATTTTGTATATGTGGAAAAAGTGGCTTTTTGTCTCTGCTTGTAAATATTTAACCATCAAAAGAGCATAAAGAGATTTTATGCCAGCTCTTCCTACTAAGTAGGTGACCTATCAAAGCAGGCTACTTCTAGTTTAATGTCTTTGACTAATGAGTGGGATGGGTTAGCTCAGCGTAATTGATGAGTTTATACTCCTTTCTGCCCGGGCAGTGGAATGGCTGGTCCATAGGCTCCTGAAAGGCCTGAAGGCCTGCTTCAGGGCATAGCGTTTGAAATGACACCTCCTTTGGTTTGCCTTGAAACTGTTATAAACTAAACTCCTGAGACTGCTGTCCTGGGCAGGACACCATCCAGGGTATCAGCAGCTGTGTTTTGGGGAGGGTCAATTGTATTTTGAATAGCAAATAATAATTTTTTTGATGCTTATGAGGTATCTCCATCTTTCCCTTCACAGTTCTCTGCCAGAGTAGGAGTTGCTCGCTTAAGGTGGTGTAAGTTTCATTAACTAGCTCAGACTCCTGAATTTAAAAAAAAAAAAAAAATCCTTTGGAGCTGTAATGTCTGGCATATTTTATATAAAGATTTTTTTTTTTTTTTTTCTCTCTGGGTTGAAATGCCATAAAGCATATATTTTTAGAAAACAGCTAATTTTCAAAACATTTGTTTCCTTATTGGGCCATGAATTTTACCTAAGGAGGTATTCTAGATGGTTTTTACTTGAGAATCATATTTGAAACATCATTTTAATTTGGCATATTTGCTGAGAGGGCAAGTACTTGTGTCCCCAAACAAGAGTTTTTCTATAGCAGCTTTTTAACACTGAGCAAAACTTACCATATTTGCTTGCATAGTGGTTACTGTTTTCACCCCAATCTTTGTTTGAAGGAATTAGAATATGACCATTTTGTTTGCTAGTCTAAAACTAACACTATTCTGTTGGTCGTTTCTCAGCTCTAGGCGTGTCCCAAGCGCCTGGCAGGTATGTGCAGCCAAAGTAGCTGCGCCGTAGGGATCAGCGCAGCTTTCCGTCTGGATTCTTTCGTAGCATTTAAGATTCTCACACGTGTTTAGAGGGTGAATCCCTCCTTTTCACCATGTTTTTATATCGTGTGGCGCTTTACTGTATAGCCCATAAAACATCAAAGGTTAGAATATGCAGTAGCGTTAGTCTAATCTGAAAAAATAGGTAGGATGCAAGAATTTTGTTGTATGCTTTGTCATCCACCAAATGCACGTACCAATGAGTGAAAGGAGGAAGCAAAGCAACAAAGAAAATAAATTAGTAATTAATGATTGAGTAAAAACTGTATTGTGAAATGGCTGGTGTTTGCAAATGCTTTGCTTTTAACAAGATCAAACTAAAAAAATAGTTTGACAGGGTTTTTTTTCTTTCCTTTTTTTTTTTTTTCTTGGAACATATAGATGGAAAAAAGTATTTTTTGTATTTAAAAGTAAAATACCTAAAGAAATGCCTGCAGCTTTCCTTTTCCTTTAATTCTCTAGTAACCTCAAGATGGCACTGTTACCCTGTAATTGTTGGGAATTTCCTTTCGTCTATTGATACATTCACACAAAATTTAAGATCTGATTTAAGTATATTTTTACCTGGTTTGTTTCAGAAAACTGTACGTGTGTTGCTGCAAGATGCTGATTTTCTTAGTCTACAGATGCTTTGATACTTGCTGGTGCAATTAATTGTAATTATCTCTGAATTGCCATTTTGCAATTTTTATGCATGTTTTATAAAAATAGTTGAATCAAAGTTTTAGTTAACAATTACACTATTATGAAGAAGTGCTATGGAGAGTGCAAGCTGTATCAGTCACAATGGCAGTAATTAATGAGAACAGCTTCAGTTACAGCTGTAGCATTGAGCTATTTAGGCTGCATTACAATGTCTTCTTGAAGTATTATCACTCTAATATGATAAATGCAGTGTTTCTTGAGGTTTTTGAAATGAGAACTTCCTATCAGTATGTGCCAAATGTAGGGGAAGGCACCCTGGAGATGGTCTTCATTCTCTCTCAGGATTTTTGCTTTGGAATCCTGAAATTCACATTTTCCTACAAAAGCATAATTGTTTTTCCCAGAGCACGTGTGTAGCATTGGAATCACATTCAGGATGTAATTTTCAAATATATTCAGGAAAATAAATAGAACATTTAAGGGAATGGTGACTGCTTATAGACTGCTTGCAAAACATTTCTGTCCTGCTGATGGATATGCTTCTGTCTTAAAAGTGAAGGCAAATTTGTACACATGTACATGGTGCAATTAGGCCTTACAGGATGATAATAATGGTGGACACTACTGAATGTTGTGAGATAAATTAATTAATGCTTAATATAGTTATCAGGAATTTTAATAATATGTATAATTGTGGACACACAAACGCCATGCAGAAGCCACGTCCAATGTTACAGAAGTTTTATACGCATAGAACATAATTTAATTTAAAGATAGATTGGAGGGGAAGCTGCATCGTCTTAGAAAAAGGGGGACCAGATCCCTGTTTTTCAGCCTGTGTGACCTTGACCGAGACCCTGTCCCGGGCCTTAGGTTCCCGTCAGTAACAGGCTCGTCACAGGGTCTGCTCAGAGCCAGCGCTGGGGTTACTGTGCAGCTCTTCTGCACTTGGGGCACATTTCTGGTGGCAGTGGGGCAACCACTTCCATCTCCTGCTTTGGGCAGCTGTGCGTGTACCAGGGAATGGAATTTACTGGGAAAATAGCGGTGAGTTACCAAAGTAACTTATTTAATGATTAGCCTGGTCAACTGTCCTCCCTGCAGCCAGTTGACCAGGCCATTCCATGTGACTACAGCACTTAAAACGGTGTGAAAGTCACGGCTAACTGGGCAGACAAAATGCTTAGAGGAAATCAGGTTTAAATATAGAGGATCATCAAGCTTCTTCCTAAACATAAATATCAACAGGGCATTTAATCTGTACTGTATCATTGAGCAGGTGGCAAGATAAATATCTCTAGAACAATTATAAAATATTATAGGGACTTTAACATTTCTGCCTTTACTGTTGGTGAGTAACCCGGGAGGAGGCGATCTGGCCCCATCAGTGGCACAAGCTGGTTCACAAGCACTCACTGCAAGCCTCAATCTCCTGCAGTTTCCCACAGGTACAAGAAACTGCCGAGCAGAAACTTCCCGCTATTGCTTGTCTTCATCCGAAAAAGGGAGATTGCTTCACTCTTGAGCTGCTCCTCATCCTAGCGCCTGGGTGTACCTCTTGCTGTGCGGATAGAGATGAAGTCCATTTCCCGGTAAGCAATGCTTCTAGCATTCGTAGTCCAAAATAGGGTTGGACTGAGTAAGGGTACAGTGACAGCCTTTGGGCTGTGTCTCTGTCTTATTCCTCCCTCACGTGATTTGTGTGAAGCCAGAGGAATGCTATAGCTGTAAAGCTGGGGTATCAGGTGTAGGAGCCGAGGCCTGCCCTGGGAGCCTGCTTAATGGGCATCTCAGCACCGTGGAAGACTTTGGCCTAATGAAGGCTACGTACAGTATAATCTCCATCAGGTGTATAGAAGTAAATTTATTTATATATTTACCTTAAAAGTTAGCTGAAAGTTAAATATTAATCTTTACAACTTTAAAAAGCTCCACAGACTGATAGCATAACGCCACATATTGTTATACCACTTTTCCATTTCATCTTGCTTTCAGCCAGATCAGCAATGCTGAGAAGTTACTATACTAGAGGCAACAGCGCCTTTATCTGACATATTATTTGAAGGCAAAGTGCACTTCTGAGGCTCAGCTGCCATGAAAGGATGAAGCTTTGCTGGAGAAAAAATCCTTTGTATTCTACAAAATGGGCTCATGACAGACTTTTATGATATAAAGGGAGAAGAGAGGCTACAGAGACACTACCATTAGCTAGGTCCAGGTAGTCTTATTTTTTAATGTAGGCTCTTTCTGGATAAGGAAACATAACATATTTATGAAAACTTTTGGTGAATTAACTTTCTTTTTTGACTGGTTTAATTTTTGACTGATGGATGATGTTTGTTGCCGAGCTACCTGGTTCGACCAGAGGTAATTTATGGGCCCGGTTATTACTGCATTGTTCTCTATTGTGAATTGGTCTCAATGCATTATGTCTACTTCCTTGGTAACTGAAACTAACTTGGACATGACATGCAGTCAGTAATAACCAATAATGCAGCTTCCACTATCAGCTTTCATATGTACTTTTTTTTTGTGGAAAAATTAATGCAACACGCAGGTTTATGAGGAATATGGCACATGCTTGAATAATTGGCTAGAGCTAGCATTTTTTTATTCCATTATTGATGCTAATCTGAAAAACTTTTTTTATTTGCAAAGATAG
>KL279105.1:0-11755 GCA_000699545.1 Podiceps cristatus | reverse complement strand
TTTTTTTTTTGTTTGGCGGGGGGGGGGGGGGGAGGAAAAGAAAAAATTCAGATGAAGTTACTTGGAATTTGGTACTCAGTATTTTTCAGATGCTGTCTTTCTCATTTCTCTATATAAATGAGGAATAAAGAATAATTGTAGCTCTAAGAAGAAAAGTTGATGTATCCACAGATTTGGCTGTGAAATGCTTGAGCTATAAAGCTATAGTAAGAAAACTATCTATGCCTTTTAACAAAAGTTACATGTAAGGGAGATGTTTTCTTTATCACCAGGATGTTTCCAAAACATAGTGAATTTGGCTCTGTGACACAGATGGCAGAAATGACACCATTAACAGCTGCTCTTCAGTACTAAGTTCTGACACATCTCCTGTATATAATGGCATAGCTTCTTTTTTTTTTTTTTTTTTTTTGTGTTTTTTTTCTTAAATTTTTGCCATTTCATGAGCAGTAATTACTGAAGAGTGAAAGATTGATTTTCAGTTTCTGTTGGGACTGGTTTGCTTTCCTCATCAAGTTCGTAAGGGTAAGCAAATCCAGTGTTGCATTGCCTTTCCCAGAGGAAAATCAAAGCATTGTTCTGTTACAATAGAGGTGATTATAGCTAGCCCTGTTTAAGCTGTCCAAACAGTTTTCTCTTTTCAACAGTAATAGTTCATAGTAGTATGTATAGCTAAATTGGTTGAATAAAAACATGAAAGACAAAAGTAAATGTAAGAATTGCAAAGTCAGTCATCTATGTTATAATTAAGACTAAGCTATCAGATCCTACTGTGCTTGAAAATGGCTTCTGTGTGGGTCACTGTGATGCTTGTGCCATTGTTTCAAAGTGGACCTGTTAGCAGCACAGTAATTTATTGAAAGTAGGCTGCTTGAACTAAGAGACTTCTGTTAATAATTAGTTAAAGAAACTCATGACAAGTATTGCTGGCTTGGACTTTTCTAACTATTCTGTTCCCTGAGAGGTAACATTTCTGGAAATTGTGCTAAAGGTAAACAGAGAGTAATGTTATGATTGACTTTATGTATAACCTATCTTTTGGTATGTTTGCTTTTAAAGTTAAGCAGACTTGCTGGTTAACACTAGACTATTTCACTGTAGTTAGGAGTTGTAGTTAAAGTACAAGAGTTTTGGATAACTTTTTTGACTCCTGTTTTTATATAAACATAAGCAATATAAAAAAGAACAAAATATTTTTGAGGGGGTGGTCTTTATGAGAGTGTGCACTGTGAATCATATGCTATCACACTTCAATAAAAAGTGTATTGTGAATTAATCATATGCTATCACACTAATAAAAACATTTTTCAGTTTATGTATTTGTGTCTTCAAAATATGTTTTCAAATTTAAATAGGACTTGGCTAAACAATATTTTGTTGTCTTAGAACAGTAAATGTACTGTTTTAAAACTTTTCAATAAAAAAGTACTGATAATGCCTGTTGACTACATGTCTGTACTGGTTCTGTTTGAAGCTGAGAGTTTTGCAGACCACTTTCTAATATTTTTTTTCTTTGTTTTTTTGTGTTTTGTTTTGTTTTGTTTTTTAACCCTAAGAATTATTAACAACGAGTTTACGTTCGAGTCTAATTCTAGCCAAATGCAAGCAAAGTGATGCATTCTGTAGATTGTGTAATATATGGCTGTTAAGTTATGAGACAGGATCATTTAAGCTGTAAGAACCTCTGGAGGTCATGTAGTCTAGCTGCCTACCAAGTTAGAGCAGATTGCGCAGGATCTATCCGAGGTAAGCTTTGCCTGTCTGTAATGGCAGAGGCTCCATAACCTGTGGGCAACTGGTTCCTGTACTTAGTCACTCTCCAGTGAGGAATTTCCCTTACTGCATCTTGCGATCGGTATTTCCTCTTCTTACTGGGCATCTTTGATGAGAGTCTGGCTCTGTTGTTTCTTGCTGCAACGACATTATCCCTTGACTTCCTTTCTGCAACGTAGATCAGTTCTTCTAAATGCTTGTTGCATGTTACATGCTGCAGCCCGCCAGCCATCTTTGTGGCCCTCTGCAGAACTTCACCCCAGTTTATATTTGTACAGGACTTGAGTGAACTTGCTGTCTTTCCCTTTTGTCTCTAACCTACCAGGGATATTTGTTTAATTTATGGTTGTAAGACTGCAAACATTCCTTGCTTTTACATTAACACTAGTGTGGCAAGAAAAGAAACTTCAAGTTGAGCAGAAAACTCAGAAGGCGTGTTGCGTTGCCATTGTTGAGGGTATCTGCATGGCTGGGGTACCGTAACACTTTGCAGCGCTCTCAGCTGCATAGCAGAAGGGTGATGAATGGCACCTTTGCTGAAGCTGCATCAGACCGTTTTGTAAACTGCTAACTCAGGGTGTTCACAGCAAGTGCTGGTAGATGCTGTGTTTGATTAATACACCTTTGTCCTTTGTATTTCTGCTTAGTGACGTTCCAGCTGTAACAGAAATGTATGGGTTAGGTCTGTAAGAGCATATCCTTGCAATTTGTCTGGTTGAATTTAATCTCATTTCTATTGATCCTGTCCTGTTTTCTTTCTATAAGGTATGTCTGCCCTCTTCCTTTGTACTTCTTAATTTTAGACTGGTATTTGTATTAACTGCAGAAATGCAAAAAAATTCTAAGTGATGTATTTTCCACCTTCAACCTTAGAGGAACTTGGTTTGGTAAAGTTCCTTGAAAAAATTAAAAATTTGCTGTCATTTTTCTTTAGTCAGCCTGTCTTATAGTTCCTCTACTAAACTATACTTTATTCAATTTAATTAATAACATTTCATGTGATACCAAACAAGGTATTTCACTGCAGCTCAGACTGGTGAGATATACTGTGTTTTCTGTTTTTGAAAATCACTTCTCAGCAATGAAGGGTGGCTCCTTAGTATATCAGAACAGCCTACAACCAGAGAAAATGTGTCTTACGGCACCCTGTTTACCTGTGTTTCGTATGGCAGAGAGGCCAGACTCACTACCTATTTTTACAGAAGAGGAGGCTTAATCAATGTGAGAAAACTCAGGCAGCCAGTACAGTGTGAGGAATAGACATGCATTTTCTCATGCATGCCCATATGTAATATGCAAAAAAGATATCTTTTATTTCTCTCTAGGTTATGATGATAGTAAGTTATCAAGACTTTTGATATGATCCTAATGAGCGCAGAACTCTCCCAGAATGGTAGAGGTGTGAGGATCCCAGACTGACTGAAACCAATCTTAACTATTTCAGGTCTAGCTTATGAAGACAGGCAAAAATAGGTATTGCAGTATTTATAAATGAGTTGGAGGGAAGTATTTGTCCTCTTCATACTTTTAGTGGCAATCTGCATTGCTTGTTATTTTTAATGAGGCATCTGTTTCTCAAGTAAATTACCAAAAGAATTTGGCAGCAAAATAGCTTTTTCTGTAAAACAGAACTCTTAGACCTTACAGTCGAAGTTTGTTAGCTCTTAAATTAGTGCTTAATTTGGTAAATGTTATCTGTTTAAGTGCTTCTGTGACATAGTTTTTTTTGAGTAGTATCTTGTTTGTGCAGTGAATGCAGCATTAGGACACAATCAGTTGAATGTGTCTGCTGTCAAAATGGCTATGTCACCCATCGGATTGTCAAATAGTGAAATATTTTGAAGCTTAGTTATGACAATTGGTTTTGACAGTGGAGTTATATACCTTTTATCCTTCATGACAGATATGAGTGCAAACATTGTATAGAAGAACACAGTAAGGCTTGCAAATATTCTGCTGTTTCATATACCAACTATGTTTTTGACTTTTCAACAGCTGTGCATTTAAACTATTCAAACATTTCCTTTAAATTTGTTGTCTGGGACAGTACAGCCAACTGCTTTGTAACAGTTGTTTGAACATTGGGTGTTTTCAGGTGTTCTAAATTGCTCTGTGGACCTAACTGAAGCTACTCTAATCAGTATCAGCTGAAGACACTGGAAAGTCCTGACTCTGTAAGGATTTATTGCACTAATAAAATTAAACAAATGGGCATTTTTCTTTTGCCATTGTTCAGTTAATCCGTGGCAATACATTTATATTCCTTAAGGAATGAACTTGAAATTGGGTTTCATGACCAGGAGTACATTTTTTTTTTTTCTTCTAACCTGAAAGAAGCAGTTGCATAATGAATGTAAGGTTCTCTGGTGTATATTTGAACTGTAGACTTCCTTAGTATAATTTGGGTAATTAACCTATTTTATCTACTTGGATCTTGGCATTGTGTGATGATGTTATGTCTAGGAAAAAAAAAGGCTGAATTCTCCTCTGACATAGCTCAGCTCTATTGACTTAAGTGGATTTATGCCAAAATATAAGAAAGGGTCCAGTGAATACACAAATGAGAATTTTTGTGAGTAGCACTTTGTTTCTTATTACAGAAAGGATGAATGATTATGCTTGTAAATGTAAAGGTGAAAAATCAAAGAATTTTAATTCTTACTGAGGTACCAAGGGAAGAAGTCCAGAGAAGGATTTCCTATCAAATCAGGAGGAGGTTTAATAATTATACTAAAAATACATGTGGACAAAAGGAGGTCAATGCAAATGTGCAAACATCTCAAGCTTCGAGTATTAACATATTCTTGCCTTCTTCCCTTTGGTGTTAGGTGTACTTGAGTTTCAGTAACAACATTCAATGTTTTTGTTCTTGCTAATTGTTGGGGTTTTTTAAAATCAAGATATAATCCTGTAATGAAAGACTAAAGCAGAATGATATAGTGGGCATATGTTAACGTGTTACCTCAGGTATATAGTGATGAGAAACTGTCCCTCTCACCTCCACACAGTGTTGATAATGAAATCATTTGGCCTAAGTGATAATTATCACCCTACCTAAGCTGAAAGCTGTAGTGTTTTTTGGGTTACTGCATCTCTGAATGGGACAACAAATGAGTTCCCTTTGTTTAGCAAGGCAGTAGAGTCAAATGTTATCTCTCCTTCAAAAATGTGAAGTTGTCAAAACCAGCAACTCTGAATTGAGTGAAATGTATAACTTGGTTTCTGAGTAGAGTGGCATGGATGGACTGTTTTCAGTGTAGTTGTGCAAGTGGAGGTGATGCTTCCTCTTACTTTACTTGCTTTCCTTTGCCTGGACTTGATTACCATACTGTGCTGCTTCTGTCCCAAAATGTGACATTACCAAATCCATCAATTCCCTTTTCTGAGGAAATGTCAGCAGCTTATTTCAGGCTTTGATAATGTCTTCAAAGCATGGTGTCAGTGCTGTCTTTCTTTACGGTCTTCCCAAGAGAAGTTTTTGCTCTCATGGCAGGGAGTGACAGCTAGGTAATAGCTGAGTTTATAAAAGCCTTCAGACAGCTCTAAAGTACATAGATGTGAACAGTTTGAATGTAAAAAAGCGAGAAATTCTTCATTCTGGGAGAATGAGTGTGCCTAGGACAAGGCAAACTTTCAGGGTCCAGCTTGTGTATTTTCCATGTTTTGTTAGTTAACCTGGATGATCTTCGATCACCCTTCTATCAGTGAGTTTGGGGGATTTTTTTTTAAATACCGGGATAATGTTGTCCATTCATCCATGAAAGAGAGCAATCCCTGCCTTTTGTGGGGTGTTGCATGGCAGCAGGTTCAGGCTTGGCCTTAGAAGTGTCAAAGCCACTGACGTTAGGTAATGAACCCCCCCTTAAGAACTGGATGAATGACATATACATCGCTGGCATAATGTTGTATTTCTACTAGGCCCAAGCTAGATGTAAGTCTCATTTTTTAAGAGCGTAACTATGGGTAGGAGTTGGCCAACTTTCTGTTAATATGTTATGCATTTTGTGTAACTGGATATACTAAGTGCCTTGGAGACCTGTTCTGTGGCTGGGATAACTTATCACTACCCCAGTGTAACTCCTCCGGTTTGGGGGACTTGTTCATTTTAGTACTGATTAGCCTAAAATTTCCAGCAGGTTTCTGACAGAGTCATCAGCAGGCTATAGTAAGTCAAAATCTGTTAGATTTGTACAGTTTAACTGAGGGATCTGTGCTAGTCTGGTTTATTTTCAGTGAAACTAGATGAGAGATGCTCCCAAGAGCAGCTCAGTGGAGTGGGAGCCACTGTGTAGGCTGGTGTCCATTATCTCCTCAGCACAGGGAAGGGATTGTGTGGCATCTTCAGCCTCTGGGTGAGCAGCAGGTAGATTTGTTAAAACTGGCAAGCTGAGGCTGTCCTGGAGAACATTTGTTATGTGGGTGTTTGTATTGTGCCAAATTACAAGATAGAGCTTACCAGAGAGATCAATGAGTGCCTCGGTCCTTTTTTTGTGGCTGTGGCATTGTGCTACCTCATGGTGGCTTGGGAGCAGAGCCTGGGAGAAATAGTAGCAGGATGAATCTTTACTATGGTGTAGGTGGATATTGGGCTCACACCCATTAGGAAATAAAATGTTTGGTTTAGACGTCTATGGTGGAAAAATTTTACTGAAACCCACTGGGAAGTTTTGACTCCTGGCGAACTGTACCTTTCAGTGGGAAGACAGTCTGCTTGCAGTCTTACTATCTGTCCTTTCATTAGCTACATGGGAAGAAGTTTCAGAACTCACCGTGTCTGGAAAATGTCAGTATTTTGGGAGCTACTTAAAATAATAAAACATCCCCCTCAATTTTTAAACAAATACACTTACCTAAAAATAATTTTAGGTACATACTGTCACTGTGTACACTGAGATATTTATACATATATATATATAAGTTCTGATTTTAGGTGTTGTCTCATCTAATAGTTGTGATGTGGTTATTATCAGCAGAGAAGTTTTGTGAGTCAGAGTTTATATCACCAGAAAAAAATGATAGAAAACCAAAAAACCTTTTATTTTACAAGGAAGGGTGCTTAGTAGTTTTTCACTCTGGAATTAGAGTGTCACTGACTTTGTAATATCACTTCAAGAAACACTACCTGGGTATATCTCATTTACTAGCCTGTTGCCAAAGTATAGGGATGGTTGAGGTCCACATGAAGTGACATGGCTTAAAAACTTAAAGAAATGGTGCCTCTTAACTAAAATGCAAGGGAGAACCTATGGCTGTTACTTTATTCAGTTCTGCTGAATATACTCCTAGTTTTACTGCAAGTAAAACTATTATTTTACTCTCAACGAATCAAATCAAAACAGAAGGATCTGAGCCTCTTGTATGCAAACAAAAGAATTCTTTTGTCTTTGGATTTTACTGTGGATAGAATAATGTCCAAATCACACAGTAAGCTATATGTAAATTAAACAAAAGTAATTCTGTCAAAAGTCTTGTATTCAACACAGATCAGAGATGAATCATTTTGGCTTCAAGATAAATGATATAACCAAGTACATTTCAAGCAAGCTCAAAATGAAAGTAGTGATTTTCTATTTGAAATTTAACGGACTAGTCCACAGAACATGTTATGATTTGCCTGCAGTGAAAGAAATGCAGTGGGCATATCCAGTACTTCAAATTAATTCACTTTAAAGCATGATTGACTGAGGTTTGTCTAGTGCTCTGTGGCAGGATGCAACTGCAGTAGAGCTGGAGGTGCTCTGATGGAGACTCCTGACAATACACTAGTGGCTTACCTGCAAGCTTGTGATGTAAACAGAAAAAATTTTAAAATCAGTCTCCAGTTTCATAGTTATTTTGCTTTGGTTACAATCATCAGTTTTTAGTCTGCTAGGTTATTGGGAGGGAGCTGGGAGCTGTTTACTGCTTGGGTTGAAACAAAGCTGATTAAGCTCGTAACTCTAGAAGCTCCACTGTGGGCTATTGTTGGCCTTACACAGAGCGTAGGCTCAAGGCTTGACTTTTTTGGTAATAAATGTTGTAGTAAAAGTAGTAGAAATCTTATTTCTAACCTTAATCTAGAATTCTCTGCCCCAAAAGTCAGTAATGAAATTCATATTGATTTAAACAGGATCAGGTTTTCATTCTTCAACTGTCAAAATTCCCTCTGCATGAAAAAGGCAAATGAGTTATTTTCAAATCACCGGAAGATTCTAAAGAGAATTTTTTGTCTTCTGGTATTAATTGACAATTTTTTCTAATATGAAACATGTTTGTGATTTCAGGTCTGTGTTCAGAAAGCTGGTTTAAAACCCATTTTCCTTTTTGCCTGAGATGTGTGAGCAGGCTCATGGAGTACAGCAGATAGCCACCCCCATTAGGATGCCTGAGGCATTTTATTAATAACCTCTTGAATTTGATACTGAAGATGATGTGAGGATGCATTTTTCATTATTCACAATATTTAGACTACGAGCATTGAGGTGTTAACCACTTACATCTCTGTGAACGCTTTTGTTAAGGAACAGACAGTTTTGTTAGTTTTGTACTAAATGTAGAGAAAGCAGGATCTAGTTCTGCAAATTTCTATGTGCCATATTTGTGGATAGATCTTTATGCTATGCTTATCACTTATCTGCCCATCTGCTGGGAGTGAAGAAATTCATCCGATGTTGCACATGGATATAATCTCTTTGTATTCGCCTTCTAAAAAAGTATTATGGAAGTACTGATTAAGAAAGGGGTTTGTTTTATTTTTGTTTCTTCAGTATGTGGAATATTTTTGTTAGCACAGGTAGGCAGCCATCATATATATTTCAATAGATATTAAATATATATATGATATTGTTCCATACCATATAGAAGATGTTCAGTTTCTTGTAGGTTCCATATCAAAGAACAAAACACTGTAGGAATAGATTTCAAAGCCAAGGTATAGCAGTTCTTTGGTTTGTATCCTCATGTTAAAACCACCTTTCCCCAACAATCTCAATATGTTAAACATTTCTTAAAAATAAAGAGATTGTGGTAATTTTATTTTTATTATTGAGTTTACAAGTCATGACAGGTTGCACATACAGTTTTAGAAAAATTCTGGATGATTTTTAAAGATATACAATGCATATGAAATCTTGTTTTCTATGCATAATTGAAACTTTGGTGTATCTGAAATTTTTACAGGTCAATAAAAGGGTTTTTCAGAAAGCTGTCTATAATGTTATATGCAATAAACTTTCAACATGGGATTAGTATTAATGGTCAAGTAGCTACCGAATGTTAACTGGTTGAACAGAGACTTATACACGACCATGCAAAATTATGTTCTTATATATACTCAGTTTTCCCATAGCATATAAAGGCACTTCAAAATATACTAACCATTTTAGGGAACAAATGAAGACTAAGCATTGAGAAAGTAGTGTCCTTGTTTGAATCACTGGGATTAACATCAAGTTACCACTTGAAAGGTTTCATTACTAAAATGGGAAAGGAGTTGTGATCACAGGGGAACAAAAGGAACTGGCTAAAGTATCCCTTAAAGCCAGTTTCCCTTAAAACCACACAGAATATTTTGTGCATTACTTTTTCAGAGGAAGAAAGCTGGGTGATCACTACAGCTCCATGCCCAACAACTGGTTCAGAATAAGAAAACCTCTAAGGAAATAGCTATAAATTCAGTCTGAAAAGCTTGTGGGATCTTCCTGAAGGAAGGTGCTAGGGAGAGGTCTGTTTGTAGGTTTTCCAGTCATGAAGTTTTGAACTTTGTGATGAGTTACATCATTATATCACGAAGTTTCATTTACCGCAATTTAGTTATTTCCAAGAGAGAAGAAAGGAAAAAAATTTGGCTGTAGAAAAAAAAGAGGCAACTTTTGCTGGACAACCTCTTGAAGCAAAGACTTGATAATTGCCTCAGTATGGTTACCATGCCAGAGATGAGTTGTTGTTTTCTGTTCTTTTAAAAATATGCCAACAATAAGCCTGTTTGTGATGCTGAAATGTCTCTCTCAGGAGAGATTTCCTCAAAATTTTATCAGTTACATTCTGAACAAATGCTGTTTTTCCCAGTCCCTGTCAGGTCCCAGTGGCAACCACTTCATTTGTGTAACTGGTGCTTCTGGTGTCTGAATTTCACTGGGACTGAAAACAAATTTCTTGCCTCTGGAGCTGTCAGATGTGTTTCTGTGTTAGCTGCCTTGCAGCACAACACCATGGAGAAATTTCCTGCCTTGATTTGATGCATGTGGGGAAGAGGTCCAAACTGCAGGAGGGAGTGAAGAAGGAGGTTGGAGAAGACTCAGAGGAGAGAGGAAGGTTCGCTGTGTGATTCAGTGCACAGGGCATTGAAGGAGCACGCAGGCACCAGTGGGGATGACAGGCTGAGGGAAGCGGCAATGTGTGTGACAAGGGAGGGAGAGCATGGTCGCTATCGGGAAAAAGACAGGTGATGGGAAAGGACAAGGAACTGGGAAGTGGTTAGGGAAAACAGGAAAAAAAACCATGACATGGTAGGTGGATCTAATTAAGGGTCTCAGGACTGGTAGCCAGAGATGAGGAATGATGCCAAGGAGAAGGCAATGATAGTCCTGTGTGAGTTGGAGGGGGGTGCGGGGTGGGAATTGCTGGTGACACTGCCATAGTATATACATCCAAGAGCAGTTTGCATGTTGCTTTAATTTTTCAATTCATGTGTTGTTATTGCAACTTAATGCTTGCCTTGTGTGTTTGTGCATGGGGTTATCATTCTTCAAAAAACAAAACCTGGCTCGGATTTTGGTTTATCTGAATATGCAGGGCTGAAATCTGCAGTGATTCAGGAATTGATTGACAGGTGAATGAGGCACCCTTGCTGTGAGCATGTGGGTGAGGGGGTAGGCAGCACTAGTCAGAGGGTGAAGAGCAGCTAGGAGCTGTGACAGATACAGACTTCTGTTAGAGTCCTTCCTTTCCTATGAACAGGCTTTTTTGTTTTTTCCAGTCAAGGCTGTTAAAGTTGAATGCAACCCAGTACCAGTAAAATGGTAATATGACCCCATGCAGTGTGTGGCACTGGACAGCAACTCCTCAGGACAAGCCAGAAACTGGAGAAGGGGCAGGAGAGAATGCAGGTATATAGAGTTTCCCATTAGCAGCCATTACAGCCTGCTAATGGGTAACTTATTCCTGTCCTAGTGTAAACATGTTGATTGTTTTTTTGTGTGTGGGATTTACTAATGAGCATCTTTAGAAGACTACTTTTAGAACAAAATTACTTGCAGTCCATCTTCCATTGCTCTCATAAGGAATGTATGTTAAAAGAAAAAAAAAAAGGGGGCATTTAAAAAATATTCAGTCTTTATTTTTTTTCAAACAAAATTCCAGATGGTTATCGTGAGAAATTTTAATGAGAATTAAGTTTTCAGTAGAATCAAATCAATTTTATGGGAAGCAATGTGGCAATTGAGTTATCAAAGCTGTACATGAAAAATACATACTTTTGGGGGGAATAACAAATGTATCCTTTTGCTTTCTGTCAACGTTGCAAGAGTAAGTAATTTTCTAGTGTCTGTCAAAATGAGATATAAAACTCCATCAAACTGGATATAAAACGTTGAAATAATTAAAATTATATAATGTTTTGGAAAGCCTTTTTGAGGATTTGGCAAATCATCATTGCGGTGACTGTAAAAGGACAGCATGTGTTTCAATGAAAATATGTTCAAACACAGGTGAATCTTAAACTGAAAATACACACTCTCATATATGAACTACATGTTTGTATATAAGAAAAGAAGTTATTGATTGGTGGCAGTGTAAACTCTATTGAATTTAGTACCAAAACCTCCAGTTTGCAATTGACAGGTGGAAGGAAATAGCTTGACTAGGCTGTAGGAGAAGAGGAAATGAAAATACCATGATGTTTTTTTGCCAGGCCGGGACTCTGGGCATCCCGATGAGGGATGCTCCAGAAACAGACCACAAGCCCCTGGCGAGGCAGAAGACAAGTACATGCGGATTTATCATG
>KL279102.1:37064-82112 GCA_000699545.1 Podiceps cristatus | reverse complement strand
GGGGGGCGGGGGTCCCGTTCCGCAGGGGGCTCTGCAGGCAGGCGCCTGGGAGATGGGGTTGATCCCGGATGATTCCTGGCGCCTCCCGAGTCTGTCATCGTCCCGTTTCCGCTGAAAACTGCAAACCACAAACGCGTTTGCGTGAGCCTGAGCATAGTTTGATGGCTTATAACCCCCCCCCCATAAACCTTGGAACAAGGGCTCCCGCATCAGCACACAGCTCGGAACAACCCTCGATTTTGGGTTTTAAACACACTTCAAATGCAAGGGTTGCCTGCGCAAACAGCAAACTTTGAGCCTTTCACGAAGCACGGGTGGGCTCAGGCTGGGATGAGCTGCGCCCTCCCCGTAGCTGCGGGTGTCATTACATAACCCCCCCCCCATAAACCTTGGAACAAGGGCTCCCGCATCAGCACACAGCTCGGAACAACCCTCGATTTTGGGTTTTAAACACACTTCAAATGCAAGGGTTGCCTGCGCAAACAGCAAACTTTGAGCCTTTCACGAAGCACGGGTGGGCTCAGGCTGGGATGAGCTGCGCCCTCCCCGTAGCTGCGGGTGTCATTACGAGAGGCTCAGAGTAGCCCAGGTCACCCCGGTCGGGAAGGTGGGAGCAGCCCCTCTCCTGCCCCCTCCATCCAGACGCCGGTACCCGCTCAGCTTTGTGCGAGGCCTCCGCGCCAGTTGCAGCGCGGACGGTGGGTTTGTGTTGGGGCCTTGCTTTTTGCAATAGCCAGGTTACAGTTTCCCATTCCTGTCAGTATGTAATGTAATTACTTATAATAAATGTGGTAAGAGTATGAGTTCATAAAATAACATGACGCAAATGCTAAGTGTGTATTTATCAGTACCTCACCTGGCAACACGAATCAACAGATGTAAGATAGTACGCTGATATTTGTGGAAACATTCTAACATATTTAACAACAACAAAAAAAGGAAAAACAGCGACCTAGAAAAACTTCTGTATGGGAGTTAAGCTTTGCCATCAGTCCTAGAAGTGAAGATCTTAAAGCAGGGAAGAACCACTAAGAGCTTCTGGGTTGGCTGCTTGGGTTGTGTATCTTCCCTCATAGCTTGACTACACTGTCTCTTATAGAAAAGCATATAATGCTGTTTTAAACACCCCCAGGACTAGTGTAAAATCATGATTGTCAAAGTATTTGACAGTCTTGTTCCAGAGAAATATGACAGAAGCTAATGACAACTATGAAAATTATCTGAAAGAAGCAATTTACAGTGGCAGCAAGGAGCGGGGTCCAAGCGCGACGGGGCAGGCGTCTGGGGCGAGTGTCAGACAGACGCTTGCCCTCCCTGTGACAGCCGGAGGAGCTGGCAGCCTGGCTCCGGAACCGAAGCAGATGGGTGTTACAGCCCCTTGGCCAGCCTTGCCTTTCCAGAGTCTTGTGGGGAGGACTGAGTCATTGCCCGTCCCGCTGCCTGTCAGCAATGAAAAGGGCTTCGGACTGAGCTGTGCTTTTAACCAGCGGTTGTTCTTCTCTCAGGGAGCTTAAGTCCAAAAAATATTTACAAAATGTACTATAACCATTTAGGGAATGATGTTGGAAGCTAAGTTTGGAAACTTAACTCTGCCGCATTCAGTTTTCCCATGAGCGTCCTGTGGGGTTTTTTACAGTCATAAACATTGAATATAAGGAGATTTGAGGTGTTTCAGTGAACAAGAATGATTTTGTAGACAGTTATGTCTACAAAATCTTGCACAGGTTTTTTTTGGTAGTTTGGTTTTTTTTTTAATCAATCACTTTTCTAAAAGAGAAACAAATAGAATATGGGGTAAAGACTTTTTAAAGTTTATGTTAATTTGCTGCCCAGAAATCTCTCAAGGTTAAAAAAAAAAAAAAAAACAAAAACAAACAAACCAACAAAAAACACCCAAACTTCCTTAAATTATGGTTTAGAAAATTTAACAGTATGCATATATTGCCACTGGGTCTTCTCATATATCTGAACATCTGCTTTGGGCTTTTAAAGGAAAAGATAGCCTCTTAAGGAGGCTCCAAGCTATAGATGTCTGATGTGCACAAGTAAGGTCTGTGTGAGTCAGTAGGAACAAGGCAGAAGGAAAAATATCTGCTACTTGCTTTCCTTAAAGACGTGTTCATATTTGGATAGTACGCGTGTGTTTAATTCTGGTTTACTACTGCTTTTCATTAAACACGAAAGCTGAGGAACAGGTTATGGGGGTGAAAAAGTACTTACCAGCAGCGGAAAGTTTAAGAGACCATGCACCAAAACGTCTACCTTGAAGGAAGTTTTCTGGCTTCCTGTTGAATTACACCCGTGTGAGGTAATAGCTTCTATTTTTGTGTGCATGATTTTGCTTTCTATTGGCGTTTACCTCAAATATTAAAAACTAGGAAAATGGAAGTAGCCAAATTGGAGTATAAATATCAGAGGAAGAAGACCACAGTATGTTGTTAGGAATATTTCTTTATGTCTGCGCTATCTTTCAGCATTTTTTCCCAGCATGAAATGTTAGTGCTACAGTAGCTGTGTTGTGGGATATATCACCAAGACTGTGGATCTTCTGGAAGCTGGTAATTGGCTCCATGCCATGACTTGAAATACGCTGTCTTTACACACATAGTTCCTTTTTTAAAACTTTCGGGAGTCTGTTTTGAACTCGAAATGCTCTAAGATTGTTCTAAATTCAAATGCTTTCTTAGGTTGGTTGTCATCTTGCTCATGTTCCCTCTGAGAAAGGCAGCTAAACATCGGGAAAAGCCGATGGCATGACTTGCAAGTGGCACTTGTGCCAGTGTGTTGGCTTCTCTTAATGCCTCAGCATTTAGGGCCAAACACTGCTGTCATTTAATAGAATGATACTTCACTTATTTAATTAGAATTATTATGATTCATATTAGTAACAGAAAAGACAGGCCTCTCTTCAAAGCTACATCTGTCTCTAATTACTGGAGCAATGTATGTAGTAATTTCTGATCTATTTGTGGAAATGCTGAATGGGATATCATGTTCCCACAGGGCTGAAGTGGAGGGTTTGTTAATGTGAAAGCTTTTTTTTTTTTTTTTAAAGATTACTCCTAGGTAATGAAATCAAAGCTCTGAGAAATTTAGACATAGTTCAGAATATAAAAGGCAGGGGAGAAAATACTCTTCTAGACCAACCACTGTGGAGTTCCTGAGTGGAATTTCTTTACTGGCTGCAATGTGTCACTGTGGGGGCAGAGTGTAAATACAGGTTGGTCATCGGAAGGTAAACCTCCTTTTAACAGAAAATTCCAGTTTGTAGTAGGAAAGCCTGCTTTTGGGAACTGATCCCAACAACTTGCATAATATCGCCATATGTATTTTTTTGTATACGTACTGTGGTGCTTTTCATGAGAAAATAAACATCAAGCTCATTCCACCGCAGCTGTTAAACATGGATTTTATCCAGAGATTGGCTCAGTTAAAAAAACAAATTGCCCTTGGACTGTTGACTGAGCCTTACAACACCTTTCCTTTAGATGAGGACCCTGCATATGAGGTTGCAGTCAGTCTCTCTGCAGCCCGGTGAGTGGCAAAGCGGAGCAGCTCCCAAGGAGGGATTAAGTCTCTCGCATGCCTTCTTAACCCAGTAGCAATTATGTGGGATGTTCTGGCTGTGCTTTGGAGAGCTGGGCAATACGGCTGAATTCCCTCAGGTGAAGAACACAGCCCAGCCCATCGCAGGTGAAGGCTGTTAGCCTGTATTTAATAAAGGGTCTGCAGCTTCACCTTTTTCCTCAGAAAATGAAACAAAATGCTCTGCAGCTCTTTCTCCCTTGTGCGGGTTCTTGGAGGAAGGGCTCAGTTCCAGCTGGGGCAGAGGGTCTGGGCTGTGAATGCCAAAAAAAGGCCAAGGAACTGCGTAAGGCAGAGCCACGTTCTCTTCGTGTTTCGCAGGAAGTTTGCGGCTAAGGTACTGTCTGGTGTGGTGTCCCATTCTGAGGTGTTTATAGGACTAACGGAAAGGCAGGTTTCCAGTGCACAGCGGTTTGATTTTCAGTTGTTTTTATTGTTTGGGGTTTTTTAAAAATTAAAATTTGGTTTTGGATCTGAGTAAAATTCAAAATTTTGAAAGTATAACTACAGCTGGAAAGGTTCCAGTCTTTGTTGCTGGTTAGTGAAATTGTGCTTTAAGTATAGCGTGGCACCCTTGAAGGTTTTTTTAAATACTTCTTCTAAACTTACAAACAAAAATTCAAAGTTATTTTGCTTTTCAAGCGTTTATTTAACAGGTGCGTTAGTAGCACGTGTTGAGAATTAAAAGCTGTGTTGAAATGTGAGTTTTTGCACTCTGGAAGTATCTCTACAGAAATAACTGTATCATAAAATGGAAGGGCACTTTAACATCTATGTATAAATGATTAATAGTTACTGTGATGCAAGGAAAAGCTAGGATAAGATATAAGGGTGCTACTGAAAATGTGCTTTTAAAATTATACTGAGAGGTGTTGGCAGATATTTTGTTAAAAAAGTTAAACAAACAAAAACCAAACCAAACAACAACAAAACAAAAACCAGCACAAAAAACCAAGCAAGAACAGATAACCAAACACCATTGTCTTCATATTTAGTATCTGTAAACTAATTAATGAGTTGTATATACACATGAAGTAGAAGTATGGTCACCTAATATAAACATGTAATTACGAAGGTATAGGTAATGTAAAAATGCGGCAAGGGTTGCTGTGTCAGGTGTTAAGTAACAAGGTAATAATGTAGTGAACTTTTCCCCTAGTTTTTTATTGTTATCTTTTTTGCGGTGTAGTTGCCAGGTTGTGCTTATTATTTAGCAGTAATTTCATTATATTTGGTAGTAGCTTTTCAGGTGCGCCCGAGTGTAAACGCACAAAGGGGAAGGAGGATCCTTGTGTTGTATTGCTAGGGGTAGTTCTTGCAATTATGACATAGTTATGGAAGGATATTGAGGTGTTGGCTCTCTGCAGAAAGCTGAATAATATGTCAGGAATTATTTCTAGGTTAAACATTGTCTGTGGAGGGATTGATTCTTGGTTGGGACTTGGTTACTTGGATTATACTATGGAGATGTATGTTTTTCTTTGAAGGGCCTTCTGCAAGAACCTACAGCTGTTAAACCTGTGGTGTTTGTTGCTTTAGTCTGATGCCTGCCAAGAAAAGGCGTGTTCGCAGGCTGGTTGGCTGTGCTGCTAAAAAGGCGCAGAATAAGACAAGATGCTTGGACCAACGCTGGAAACTTCATGTCTTGTGCAACTGTGCTGACGTGCATTGTAAGCACTAATTGCCTCTTCATGTGACTCGATACAATTCTTAACTCACCTATCTGCATAGGCTAAGGAACGTAACATGAAAATCTGTATGTAAGTGTAGTTCTCCAGAACAGCTGAGAGAATACCTTAATTCCATACCTGCAATAGTCGTATTTCAGTAACCCGATAAAGGCTTCTGAATCTGTTTCTGTGTATTCAGAATGCGTCCGTGTGTAAATCTGGAGCACTTCACATTAAGGCAGAGCTAGCCTGTATTCTCACATGCTGTAGGCCTGCCTTCAGTCTCTTTAGCCCCCGTTTTCATCATTGCGTCCTGCTAATGTAGGGTTTCTGCTGTAGTTGTAACGTGGCCAAGAAATGAGGAGAGAAATTGTCTTAGATCCTGTCTGCACAATTGTAATCTGGAATTCTCAATAGATTCTATAGATTAAAGGGTTATGGGATTTACTACTTTTTGTTGTTTGGTTGGTTTTTTTTTTTTTTTCATTTGTAGTATAGTAGTTTGTTACAGATCTGACCACTAAGAATAGACCAACATTTAATGTTACTTGTGTTAAAAGACTTCGTTCTAGGCTACTGTTTCAAATCAGACTTTTTGTCCAGTGCGCATGAATCCCTCATCTACACGTGACAGCTTAATGTAAGCACCTCATTATTTCACCTTGTTGGTTTGTCTGGATCTTTTGGTATAGTCAGAGCCATTCTCCACTGGTAGTGAGGTAGTGAAGTTCCCAATGCTTTTTTTTTAGGAAGTGAGAATATCTTCGTGTGAAGTGCAGTTTTATAACTGGAAACCCCAAGTGATCCCTTTGTCTTCCTTAGCAGTTTCCCAAGGGTAAATGTGAAATGTGAGGCCTTTGGCAAGATAGCAGAACCTCAGCAAACCATGTGGGTAGGGCTTGTGATGCCCAGGGCTGGCCTTTAATTTTCTGTGCTGGCCCTAAATTAGAAAGGGCCCTGTGGTTTGTTATTCAAAGGAGGTTTCTTAACTATCAGGTAGGACATCAGAGAGCCCATGTTTGTGCAGTTTATGGTGCGCTAGAAATACACCATGCTAATGAGTAGACTAGCGACATGATTTTGAGACCATTGGCAAGTCGGATGCCTTTGCTTACTTCAGTCTTGGTATTCGACTGGTGCTTACGTAAAAACACTCTTAAGTGATGGGAGCCATGGTCCACTGCCCTGCTCATTTCCTTGATTGATGGCAACTGTTTCTCTCTGAGGTCAGTGTATGACTTCTGGAGTTATTCCGATGGCTTTAAAGTAATTTGAACAGAAAATGTTAAGTCTTACAAACTCATATTTCAGAGGGAAAAAAAAAAAAAAAAAGATGGGATTTGTTTGTAAAAAGTCTTTCTATGCTGGTATACTTTTACGTTGTTTAATATGAGAAAATGAAATACTCATCCTGATGAATACATTAGAAAATTCTCAATGAGACATTTCACTGGAAACATAACCAAAATAGTATTCAACTGGGTAGAGCATGAGGACCAGAAGTAACAAAAAACTGTGGATGAAATTTGCCATCTGAAATTAAATGTCTGGGTAGTATGAAACTGAGGAATACTGCCAGAGGACAGTAAATGCAAGGTGTAGGTTTTTTATATATTGCTTTTTCCTTTCTTAATAAACGTACAAGTAATTTATGCTAAACCTATCTCTGCTCTTTTCGCTATTTCCCTATTGTTAGTTCCCCGTTCATGTACCGCTTTTCTCTTACAGTCTCTATAGATTTCTCGTACCAGGATGGGAATGTGCCGTATGTCCACAGAACGAACAGTACATTGGGCCCTCCACTACTGTGGAAAACTTGTGTATTGCAAATGCCGAAAGAAATCAGAGATTGTGTTGCTTCAGGGTAACATCAGGGATTTCAGTGGAAGTTGGAGAAATGCGTTAATGAATAATGCTGTAAGATTTTAAGAGTGCCCCTGGGAGCATGAGGAAAGCGAGTCTATACCTACCACTTTTTGAAGTGCTTGTAATTCACTTGGGCTGTGATGAAAAGTAATACCACCATTCCCCCTTCTTCATCTTTTCTTGAAGGAGATGTGAGAGCACCTGACACTTTGATGCATGTGCAAGGCCGTTGCCCGAGCTGTTTGTCTGCCCCTGCAGTCAGATTGTGCTGATGAAATCTGGCCCTGTACATATAAATAGTCTTGAGCGCAAACAAGCACAGCCATAGTGCTGCATGAGTTGTCCGGAATTCTGCAGTCTGGTCTTTTACCACTCTGCTCTTCTGAGGTTTATTTGCCATCCTATTCCCCATACTAACATGCATCCGAATGCTATGCAACTTAAAAATACCTGGCTTTATCCAGCTATTACTAGGCTGGGCTTTCTTTTTTTAATTGCATTTGAACCTGTTAATCAGTTTACATGTGTCATTCTACAAAATAATGATACCTGAAAGGTGTAAGCGCTAACTTCAGTCCTCACAGCATTCTTTAAGTCTGGTTTGTACAAGGCGGTAATGGTTATTGCCTTAACCACGTTAAAATTCCATTCAAGTTCTGTGTTACAAAACTATGCTTGTGGTTTTCTGCTAAAAAGAGATTTACACAACTTTTCTTTTTTCTTCCTTTTTTTTTAACCCAGTGCCTTTTAATCAAAAGGGGAGATTGTATGGTTCTTTAAAAGGAAGACAGCTGAGGGTAAGCCTCAGTGTTCTGATTTAAAATACTATATATACTTTTACTCTACTAGATATTAGAACTGAGAACTATATGTCTTTTCAAGATTCTAAATGAGATTTTCTTATTAGGAACAGATTTCTCTTCTGTATATTTATGCCTATATAAAATACTGTTGTTTTTTTCTTTTACTTCCTCTGTGTTGATAAATACCTGTTCTCTGGAATCGCTTGTTTAATAATAAAAGACATGATGAAAATTAATGTCTGTGAAGCAGACTATACTTGAATGCCTTTTTTTTTAAGGGAATTGTAAAGTTCTTTTAAAATGTTCCCAATAAATTTTCTTAGATTTACTGAGAATTTAATGTTGTCTTTGTTAAGGAATAGTTTTAAATTTTTAGGAGCAGCTGTGAGTGTGCATGAACCACCACTTCAGGCATTATCTTGATGTTCAGCAGTGCAATTACTACTCTTCAGATGGTGCCAGGTGAAGTAGTAACACATATCTTCTTGCTCAGGAGCCAGCATGCTCCATGGGTCCTGAGTTTCCCTGTGCAACCCGGTCATCCAGCTCTGGGAGGATATGGTCAATATATACACATAAATTTACTTAGTAAGTCATTTTAAAGCTATGTTTTTCTTAGATATGGAAGCACTTACAGTAGTCATTGTGAGGCTTACTTGGAATGAGTGACCTTATTCTGGAGAGATCTTTGTTCAGGATGCATTTTTGTTAGGGACTCAGTGCTGAATCAGACTCTTTTCCAAAGATGGAAATCAGTCAGAGTAGATCCTGCTACTGCAAGAATCCCATGGCGATCTTTTGGGAGTAAAGGACACAGTACTGTAAATGACGCATTGATTTAGTGATAAATAATCATGTTTTAAGTTGAATTCTCTTTTCTGTCAGGCAGGCTGCATTATTGAATAATGGCAGGGCTTTATTAAGATGGTAACTTCAAGACATCCAGGAATAAAATTTTCTTTCATTGTCTGGTAAGAAGGAATATTAAGAAGTTTTTTCATAGTGCCGAGTAGCTACCTCAACAACTGCAATGTAAGTTTGGTGGTGTGTTTTTTTGTTTGTTTGTTTCATTGGTTGTTTTGTTTTGTTTTTTTCACTTTACCTGGACCATCAAAAATTTGCTCTAGGGATATGTATGTGTGCAAACTGATAAGCGAAAGGCATCAGACATATGCAGGACAGTATGACAATCTGAAAGTTGGTTTTACCTCCTTGGTTTTGTTGACTGAAAGAGTTGCTGTTACTGTGTCTAAGAAAATCATGGAAATAAATGGAAGCAGTATTTTAGAAACAATGCTGAAAGTAATAGCAGTACTAGTAGTAATACTGTCTTACTGCTGTTAAACAATAAACAGTTGGTCAGCACCTGCCTGAGAATCCTGGCTCTGACTTTGCCTTTGGAATAGTTCTGTCAGAGGTCTTAGGTGTGCAAGTGCAGTCGATTTTTCTAGTTTTCGTAGCAAAATGAAAATTTTGATCCCTAAAACTGTCTATTCAGCTGCCACTTGGCTTTAGAAGCACCTCGTATGTTAACGTTTTTACTGGTAGAAAGACATCTACCAAGAGCTCTACTTGGTGCAAATGAATCAAGGTGACAGGAGTTGAAAGGAAAATTTAAATGCCTTCTCTTGCTGTTTCCTGATGCAGAGTCCCTCTGAACTCTGCCAGACTGCAGCATCCGCACACCAGCTGCTCTGTGCCCCGCTGTACCTTGAGCGCAGCAGCGTTGGCCAAGCTTGCTTTCTTCCCGTCTGCCAGCAGACCCCAAGTTAAGGATGCTGAAGTGACAGAGATCATCATCTTCCAGGGCAACTGCTGGTTAGGTACTGTTAAAGATGCTGGAGCATCCCTGGCTCTGCCTGTGTTAGTAATTAAAAAGGCCGAGGATTTTTCATTGGCATAGAGGATGAGCAGCACAGTACAGCCACGGCCATAAAGCCAAACTTCCTTCTTCCCTAAGCAGGGCGGACTTCTCCGTACTGTTTTGGAGACCAGAACCGGGCCTGTGGTGCCCTCCAGGGCATGTTTCTGCTCTGTCGGGAGAGCGCTAGAAGCCAAAAACCGTTCCACAAAGTGCACTGATAATTACATTGAGTGGGCAGTCCTGCGGTTGCACCTGTGTCCTGGACCTTTTATTTGCCTAGTCAAGGCAATTGTCACCAGGATGTGGCCTGTGACAGGTTGCACCTCTCGTAGAGAACGTACTGCTTACCTCGCCCCAACTATCAGAAAATAAGGGGTTATGGGAGGCCTTGATTTACAATGACATTGGTACTTTTTTGCGACACCACTGAATACATTTACTTGTGTTTTATGAGATTTTATAAATGAAATAAAGAGCGCTTGTCAAAAGAAACAAGTTATTTTGCACTGCTTGTTTTCTTGCAGGTAACTTTAATTTTTAAATAAAGTCTGTATTACCATTGTAGTCATCAGAAAATTTTCTGCTTTCTGTCACGCTGTCGTATAAAGGGTAGGTAGGACATGCATGTGGTCTCCCATTCATTTATCTGATTTTAAATATGTGACGGCCAGTTGTACTTGAATAGCTTGCGTGCCGATCCTGTAAACTGCAGGTATAGTAGCATCTTTGAAAAATGCTGAGCTTGTTGGCATCTGGACCACTGAGGGTTTTTGTCTTTCATCATGGAATGAATAGGAAGATTGGGAAGGACAACTTTTTGATTTCTGAAATATTAATCGTATTAAAGCACTTCTTTTAACCAATAGATCCAGATGTGAAATCAAATTCCTTTTATCTTCTAAGTCGTCAGCTTTGCCATGTAGAAAAAGAGTCATTCAAGCACTGTGAACAAAGTTGAACTATTGTAGAATGACTAATAATTTCATAACACCATTTTTATGGTGTTATGGAAAATAAACCTTTTTTCATGGTCTTTATAACATTACACTAATGAAAGCATCTTTTTTTGTGGGGTAAACTACTTATATTTTAAGAGGCAAATCAGTCTTAATTATGTTCTCCAGTCTTCGCTCACAGAAATCAACGTTCAGAACCTGTTTTGGATTTCTGTTGATCTGGGTCTGTGACTTGAAATAGAAATGGTCTGGAATTCTTAGGGGTGGGATACTGAAAGTTTCTAAGTAGGTTGCCCTGCGGTAGGGTATAGTTTGGGACAGCATATGTTAACACCGCAAAATTATAGGCCATATGAAACTTACTTCCAATAGGGTGCAAATTCCCAAGACCCACGTGTTTAAGGAGTTACGAATAGCTGGGTGCAGAACTGTGAGGCGGTTGGAGATAACAGTTACATTGGGAAAGAGACATTTCTTTCAGATGGGATACGTGCTTGCCCATGAGTGGCCAATGATTTGAGTAAATATTAAAGTTATATATGTCTGAAACAATTGTAATGAGTTTTGATAGTCATGGAGTTTTTCTGGAGTTAATTTTGACCAAAAAATTTGTAAGGAGCGACTGCAATTTGTACAAATGAATTTTGTATTGAAAGGACACTTTAATAGATGTCCTCATTCATTCTTCTTGGTGTGCAGATGTTTTTAGATCTCTTTATGTACAGTAGAGCACGTAGTGTTGAAGACCTAGGCCTTTCCCTTAAATATGATGGTTTTATCAGAATATTATTACTCCATCTTTAGGTAGGAAATTGTAATTTCTTGAAGAATTCTAAAGGTGTTTTCTTGTCTAGCAGAAACTATTACAGTCCTTCCTGCTGCCGATACGGGACAGTGGCATCCTTGTTTGTGTTGCTGAATAAGGTGCTGGACAAAAAGGTGTACGTTGGTGTTTCAGGAGGAGCCCCCTCTGTGCTTTCTGCCCAGGCCAGAGTCTCTTGTTTCCAGGGCTTGTTCTTTTGTTTGGATATAGTGGCTGTATTGCGAAGGACAAAGGAGAATTATTAAATGGGTTCATGTTAAAAGTGGGTTTTACTTATGGTTCTTACTGAAGTGTTTTTTCCTTTTAAAGATGACTTTGCGATTCTCACCAAGTTCAAGCCATCGCGGTCAGAAGGTATTGTACTAACCGGTGTTACGCCTCCCTCCCTTTCATGTATGTCCTGTCTTTTTTTTTTTTTTTTTTTCTCCTGCCCAGAGCCTCTTGGAAATTAGACTTCAGTTTATATGAGTCATTGATATCACATATGAGCCAAGCTTTTTGCAGTGTGATTTACAAGTCAATTTTTAGCTATCTGTGGGCAGCTCTCTTGGTTAAGAACTAATTGGGTATCTCCAGTCCTGGTGCTTGTTGCAGCTCTGCATTGCGGCTCCTTTATACCTTCCTACCTGACTTGGATGTGCATTTCTTATACTTCTTAGGAACCTGTTTATGTGTTTTTCAAGGAGTGAACGTATTAAGTACGTTGTGCTTTTCAGTTAATAGATGTTTTGCATTCTCTTTTTGCCCTCTTATGTGCTGCACTAGGGTTATTCAGTTTTACTCCCCTGGATTGGAGATAGCAAAAGAATTTCCTTTCACAAGTTGTCTAAGTAATCAGCTATGGTACTGGGAGAGCATTTAAAATGTACAACTCTGAATTGTGCTTGTTCCTGAGGTTAAACTTTTGCAACTACAGAAAGGATAATCCAGAGGAAAAAAAAAAACAAACAAACAAACAAAAAAAAAACACCAAGGCTGCTGTTGTAGCTTGTGGAATCAGTTCAAGTCCTCCCAGCAGCGTAAGCAATTTGAATGTTACTGCTCCAGGGACAAGTTGCCAGGCTGCTCCTGCCATGGAGGGTTGCGTGACCACGTTTGGGCTTTCTGCTCCTGGGCTCGCTACCTTCGGCCAAAGCTGCAGCAGCCACCTGCTTCCCAGGGCTGTAGGCAGAGCAGAGAGCAGAGCGTGGTGGTGACGATCCCTTTCTTTCACCAGGCAGCGGTCTGCTGTCCTAGGCAGCGGTCTTCTGTCCTGGGCAGCTGCCAAGGTTGCATATGCTTACAGCCAGCCCTGTATGGAGGTAGGCCTTCTGCTTAGGAATATTCTTGCAGAAGCAGTTCTCAAGTAAGTTAATCTGAATATTTTATAGTTGTTTTTTGAGTTAAGCCTTCTGTGTTCTTATTGTAACATTCTCCCATTTGTTTCTCGTACATGTTGAATGCTTGTGCTGTGCTGGGTGGTGAGGTGAATTCAGTTCTGTGCTCAAGCTGTTCCTGTAAACCTTTTCTGTGTTTGGTGGTCTGTCTTACAGTGTAGTCCCCATATAATTTGTGATATATCTGGGTAGGCAGAATGATCCCAAATTATTTACTTCCATGTTAACTTTTTGGAGGTGACTTAACACTGGTCTCCCAACTTGTATCAGCATATGCAAACATCTTTCTACAGGTGCATGAATAAAACTTCTGTGTTCAAATTCTATCAACTAATACAGGCATAGTTTGCTTTAGCAAAATAGCATGCAAGAACTTTGAATGTCCTAGCATTCAGTAACTTCATTATGTTATATACCATTACATACTATTGCCCAGTTTCTCATCACATGTACTGTTCTAAATTATCTGTAAGTGAACTCAGACACAGCTTGAGAGCATTTTGTTTCTGCTATTTTTTTTTGTCTAAGCAGGTTATTAGAGATTTTGGAAAAAAAAAACCAAAAAACCACCAACAAAAAACATTTATATCATGCCAGGATGCAATTTTGACATCAAATATTTGCAGGTTACAAAACAAAACAAAATTGGTAGGATTAATCTACTTGTCTGACAGTGATCCAGTCTAAGCTATGCTAGTCAGTTTGTCTGGTCTAAGCTATACCCATTAATACTTCCTTGCTGTTTGATGAAGAAAGGAGAATGATGAATCCTTTTTTTGGAAGAAAGAGGCAACTTTATTAGATGACTGCTCTGGATTGTGACAAGCTGTTTTGAAAACTGCTAATCCTTTTCCATTTGGTGGTGGAGTTATTCAGGTGCCTGATTTAGGAGACTGGTCTGTCTGTCTGATCAGCAGAGAAATGGTTGTTGGCAACAACGTCTTGGAGCGGGAGCCTAGCTTATGGGCTCTGAAATGCTTTCCAGAGGGAATTGTTGATAGAGTAGGTTCAGAGCCACAACCCAGCAAACGTCTCAGTATGGTTTTGGGATCTGAAGATATTCAATGTGATTTTTCCCTATAATGTTAATGTTTAAGTAACAATGTCCATGGTAGACTGCCTATATTTGTAGAAAGGCATGTCAGAGTTCAATACTGTTGTTAAAATGAAGGTGTTTTTTTTTTGTTGTTCTGGGGGTTTTTGAACAAAACAAGAAGCTTGGTAGTTTAAGTTGATATTACTGTTCTTGATCCTGTCATCATATCTCCATTATGTGGGCATCTGTAATCTTGAGATTATGCACCGTTAATCCCCTAGCAACAAAAAAAAAGTAGTTCAGTTTTTAGCAAGCGACCCCAGAGATAAATGAACTTTCATGACTGAGGCAGCGAAGCTGCAGGTATGAGACTCTTATAAGACAGTCACCAATCAGATATTTGAGACAAGAAAGAATTTTACCTCATCAAATATGTGATGCTGACAGATTTTTGTCACATTTCAAAATGTGTTTCTTTGCAAGGCTACAACCAGGTAGTATGATCGAGTATGTTGTGTCTCTTTCCTTTCAAAGAACCATTCTTGAAGATTTTATGTAGCTGAGTATTATTTTCTATCTTTTGCTTTTGCTTGTTCATAGTACCATGCCTTCAAGGTTCACTTCATTTTCAGATACAATCATATTTTAAAATAAGGAATGTATTTATGTGACTTTCTTTCAATGTTCCTTAGGGGAAGAATGTAATGGACCTTTATGTGAAACTATTTCAACTGAAGGATCCGAAGTCCCAAGTAGCTCTGAGGTAAGATCCAGTACAAATGGTGTTAACGTACTACTGGTAGGAAGAAAGAGGGACGGTTGCTGTGAAAGAGAGAATCAGTTTTAAAAATATTTCTTCTAGATTGCCTTATACCTCCTTTTTTATCCATGTAAACCTTCTTCTTCCTCCAGTGTTCTGAAGGAGCAAAACCATGAAAGCACTGCTTTTGCTTGTTGAGTCTTAGACGAGACTTACAAGTGTTAAGTCTCTACTGTCTCATACTGTCTTCTAGTAGAAGACAGTATGGGTTTAACAGTGTTTCCAGTGTCAGTCTTGAAATGAGAATTGCACAATCATTTAATGTTTTGGCAACTGGAAAAACAATGCTTCTGCACAAACCCAGCACTTCGTTTTATGCTGCGTATTATATTGCTGCCTTGATAGAGAAATCCAGGCATTCTTGCATTCCTCTGCATTCCTCTGCTCTAGGAACTTTCTGACAGTGCAGCAACATTTATGAGAAAGCAAGTGAAGATTTGAGTTCTAAGAATACCTCTTCCTTGCAACATGTGCAATCCAAATAGCATCATCAGCTATTCATTTTTTCACAGTACCTCATTGCTTAATATGTACAGTACTCAATAGCTTAAATAGATAGTGGTGTGTGATTACTCTTCAGTTAAGAAACAGATTAAAAAATAATATTGAAAATATACGTTCTTGAAATTGGGATTTTAATTTACTTTAGGATGGTTAGGGTTGGAAAGGACCTTAAAGATCTGTTGTCCGATTTCTTTTTTAAGGCTGTTACATGTTTAGAGCAAGATAGGAAGAGTTTTTGACAGGAAAAGAAATAGTGGCTCTATCAGAGTCTCATACTTGCCATGAGCACTCATCAGAAATTGATGAGTCTATTGAATTGTGTGTTGGAAAACTGTAGTTGTTCTGCTGAACTTCTTAGGAGTAAAACATGTCCTCACCTACCTCTGAGAGGCAAATTTGGAGATGGCCCTGTGAAGACAGAACTCAAAATTGCCTCCTAGATTACATGTCTTCATCTTGCTAACGCATGCAACCACATCATCTAAACATTCTCATAAGTCTGCCGGTTCCATCTTAAAAATAGTTAGTATTTTCACCCTGATATTTTCTCAGTCTGTTGTAGGAGTTGTAGTAATTGTTTTCTCCAGGAAATATTTCAGTCAGCAGCCATATCAAGTGCTTCACTGAACCCCTGGCAGATACGATCTCAAATTCCAGTGTATGAGTCATCATACCATGATAAGCATCAGAGTCTGAAGCTGATTCTGAGCTCCTTTTGAGTGTCTCTGAGTAGATGGAGATGCCCTATTTCACCGAAGCCTGAAAGAATCCACTTGATGACTTAGTATGTAGGAAGAGGCATGAAACATGGGAGGAAGGGTGGAACACGTGTGTTGTATATGTAGAGACATGGAATTCGAACCTTGTTGGTTATGGGGTGGGAAAGGAGGCTTTGATCTTCAGTACTTTCTTGTTGGGGAAGTAGTCTCCATATGAAAGAGATGTCTGGTTACCCTCTCAAAAATCTCCCATTGGTAACTTCATGCTACCTTTTCTCTTGTTTTTGACTTATGCATGTTCCTTACATAATTATTTTTCTTCATAACTTGTTCTTAAATATCACAAAGTATTGTCATATTAGCAATATTAGTCCATAGTTGACTTGATGACTCAGGTGTTTTGTTTTTCTGCTCTCCCTCTACAAAGAGATGGCTTATTTGGCTTTAGGTAGTTTGTTTCTCCAGATCAGCTGATTATCTGTTGTTTGCTTACCTTTTAGTTAGTACATCTCTGTGCTTTGTGTTATCCTACCTCATGTCCCCTAATACAGTGTAATTTATCTGATTTTTGTTTTCTATGCATTAGTCAGACATAAGGTTCCAGAGTTAATCTTCTTGCCTGGTTTCGCACCCTTATCAGCCATGACAGGCTTAGTTCTTGATGATTAATGTCCTGGATATTCAGGTTAAGCCTATCCTTAAAGTTTTCCCATTAATTCATTCCAACACTAAGATATCCCTGTTTGTTTTTTTGTTTTTTTAATCTAATGCTAATCCTTTATCTTCATGTGTTGTCGAAACTTCAGTTTTCTTCTCTAGACTAGAAGAATTTCTTTTCCCTCAGTTCTTGGCTAGGCTGCCTTTTGTGATCCTTGATGCATTCCCATGGGAATTGAGCAGGGTTATCTATCCTGGCATGAAAGACAAGCTATGGTTTCTCTTCTTTTCACCAAGACCCTTTTGAGCTCAGGGCAACATGCTTTATTCTTGTATTGACAGATAGCACATTTCTCTATTCTATAATTTTACTCTGGTGTTAGGTTGGTAACTTTCTTGTTACTTTACCATGTACTTAACTTTGTTCCTGCAATTGGAAAATATAAACGCTTGTAAGTCTTAAAACAATTTAAGTCAGGCAATTTTAAAATAGCAGTGGAATTCATTCTTAAAAAGACCATTGAGAAAGAGTTAAATGAATTTACATTCAGGTCACAACTTCATTATGCTTGGGCTGTCTTTTCAAAGAGAAGAAATGTAATATAGAATAACATTATGGTTCTACTCAGCAGTACAGAGAAAGAACTATGTCCTAATGTTGATTTAGTAACAGAGGAGCGAGGGGGGTGGGGGGAAATCTAAACTGAAATATAGAGAGCAGAAAACATTACCTATCCATAATTCAGTGGCATTCTTTTTACTTTAGTAATTTGGAAAGGAATATGTGATTTGTACACAAGGGATGATGCAAGTGAAACAAAAACGAAGGTGAAAAGCAGCCTGCAGTGAGGCCTGCCAACATACACACAGAAGTCGGATGAAGTCCAGGGCTCCAAAGGCATCTGAGTCTCCTAACAGTGGTGCAGTTGGTCCTTCTCCATGATTTTGCATTTGTGCTCTAATCGACTGCTTCTTCCCTATTTCACTCTCTTTTTCGTTGTTGTTGTTTATAATCTACTCCTTGTTGAATCTCCTTATTCTTCTAATCTCCTGCAAGGACAAAAGAAAAAGATTGCTTGGAGTTCAACAGCTTTTCATTTTACAAGCCTTCTAGCATGCACCGTTTCTAGATGCTTTGTCATGCAGCGAGGCAAGGAGAGGTTTTCAGCAAAGAGCAGATTGGAGAGGAAAAAAAAAAAGAAAGATATGATAGGGATATTTTCAAATAGGTGCTGCAGTGGGGACTGCTTCGGATATGTCACTGTTAAATCAGTAATTCACAGCCACCCACTTCTGCTAGGGATAGGTAACTGTCCTAATTGAGTGTCTGTGTAGCATCTACCTGAATCAGCCTTTATGGTGTTCCTGTTCCAGGAAATACACAAATGCCCCTGAAACTGCTTTCAAGCAAATTGGAAAATGAATGAAATCGATACTGCGAATCTGTTTTTTCTCTGTGCTTTATGCAGAGAGAGTGCTAGTAAAATATATATAATGGCCTAATTCTGCTTTGGTAGCACGGTGCATCCCTGTTCAATGATTATAATTCGTTGGTCAAGTTGCAAAGTAAATGAGGATGAGGCCCCCTGACAAGACAGTTCCTGTCCTTAGGAGGGAAGAACGTCAGTTAAATAATGATTGGAAGAAAGGTTAATAAAATGGAATTTGTATTGAATTTCCTGATAGTAAAATTTTAGGCCATTCAAGTGAGATTATTATAAAATGAGTACAGATTTTGTGGAAGATCGAGTCACCAACTAGTCTGTAGTTTATCGACATCTGTAAGAGGTGTATACTGAGGACTATTTGTCTGCTATTCCAATTAAGAAGTACAAAGTAACTTAAAATGTTTTCTCTGTATGTATGTGGGCCCTGAGTTTCTCACCCTCATAGAAAGCAGATGGCTGCACTGCTCTCTGAGTAAAGCTGCAGGGTTGTGCCCTATTCCAGCTGTGAGAAGGTAGGAATTCATTTTGCAGAGTTATAGATGAAATTTTCACCTTTCCTGTTAATTTCACACCAATTAAATGCTCGCTAAAAATTTCTGTTATTCAGGATTTTCCATATTGTAACTTGATCGTGAGAAAATCTGAGAATGAGCTGTCTTTACTTAAGCCAGGTTAGCAGAAGTAAATTGGCAGAGCTCCATCAAATGTATTAAAGCAATACATTTTACCAAAATTGGGGGAATGACAGGTTTGTTGTTTTTTTGAGAGAGAGAAACAGGTGCTGCAGGTGTTGCAGTGAATTGATTTTTCTTTTTTTCTGAAGAAATACCATCATAATGTACATTACTTCTCATGCTTATTCATTTTTCAGTTCAGACCAGTGGGTTTTCAAGTAGATAGAAACATAAAATACCATTAGTAATACAAGAGTGAATTCCAAAGCACAAAGGACCAGCCCAGTGCTGCTGCCACCACTGCCAACCTTCTTTATTCTTGGTTTCCATCTCAACAAAGTTGGCCTGTTTGTTTCCGAAGGCACTGTTTGGTTCTTGGTTTGAGGGTCGTACATTATCAAGATTGAAGCCCCATTGTGCTGTACGTAGACTTTGGAATATAATGGAAAAGTGGTGGCTCTCTACAAGTAGAGTCCTTACACTTTAAATGTGCAGGAAGAGGTATGTTGACTGTCGCCAGTTTTACCATACTTAACCCCCATGACTTGAGCTAATGAATTTCGGGCAGTTGTACTGAGAGCAGGGTAAGTTCCCTAGTTCAACAGGAAAGCATTTCACAAAATGCGTGGGAACGTTGCAAAGGGTTTTTAGCAGCTGGACTCGGCCAGCTGCGTGTCTTCAACCCACAATTTAGTGTTTCGCTAAATGTATTAAAATTTTATCTCAGAGTGCAGCAGTGTGGACAGCATATGAGGGCCAGCGGGTGGCTAAACCCAGTATTTACATCTAATCGTGGGGGAGGTGGGCAGCTGCGGGCGGGAGGAGGAAAGGATGGAGAGGTGGAAGAAAAGCCACTGGAAGGGCGCCAGCTTGGTCGGGGCGGGGGGCAGGTGCGCGATGGGGAGGTCAGGAGCTGCAGGGCAGCGATGGAAAGCCAGCCTGCGCTCTGATTGATGTACAGCACTTCACGCGGCAGGTATTTTCAGCGCATAATTGGAGAAAAACTTTCCACTGAAGCGTCTCGGCCGTTATTTCTCTACAAATAGCGCAGTTTTTCCAGTAGCGTCAGTAATGTGAGGATTAGACGCTTAAACCCAGTTCGGACTATCTTAGGGTGAAAGCACAGGGCAGCTATTTATATTCGCTCTGTTTCTCATGTGGATTCCTTGCCAAAAAAAAACAGATCGATCTTTCTGTGTTGATTTGACTGAATTCTGAAAAGGACATTTTTGTCTTACTTAGGTAAGCAAATACTCAGAGATGGCATCATTAAGAAGGAATGTAAAGATGTGTGTTATGTATTACTTGCAATGTAAAAGGGAACAAAAATAGCATGTTGGTTTCACAAAACTACAGGAATGGACCTATGTGGTTTCTCTCAAGTGAAATTGTAATAAAAGTGAAAAATATTCATTTCTAATTTCAAAAATCATAGACAGTACTTTATGAAAATTAGATTTTGGGAAATACATTTTTGGAAATATTACAACTCTAAACCAATAAATGATGATACAATAATGAAGTGAAGTTCCGCTTTTGTTGAAAGAGAATTCAGTTCCATAGAGAACTGTCATATTTTCATAATGCACTCACACTGTTTGATTGCCCTGTTTAAACCTGTCTGTGATTTGTTTCCAGAAGCAAAACAAACTAATAGTGTGAGAAATTATTGACTAACAGAATTAGATGTTGCGAAAGAGGTTAGGTTTTGCACACCATTATGCATCCGGTAGCCTGATGTCCGAATCCTTTGCTCCTGCAGTCATACAGCTGTGGGCCAGGAGCCCAGGTAGCTGGGCATGGCTTTGTGGGGCCGCTGTGCTCAGCAGAGTCCTCTGCCGTCGGTATTTCTGTCATCCCTGCGTGGAGCCTGGCCAGAGGCCGATGCAGCACCCTCCAGGCCCACATACAGGAAAATAATGAGCACCCGGATGTTGTACAATTAAAATCAGGGTAGGGCCTCGCCAGGCGTGGGTCAGAACTGGAAGGTGGGAAGCCCTCGCTAGCCTCAGTAGGCATAACAACTGCAATTACAGGCACCATTTTGCCTTGTCCACACAATGAAATTTAATGATTTGTCTCTTCTTCCTTCAGTTCACGTGGTGTAATTTCAATTTGTATTGAAAAAATAGCTAAGCAAGGGGTGTCACGTGTGTCCAGAGTGCAAGTGCAGCCATCTATGCTATGTACATTTTCTTTCTTTGATATTGAAATGACACAAAATTGTGCTTTATCAGCTTGTAAACAGAAATCTGTGCCAAGCTGTTTAGACTTTTTTTTTTAAGGAAATGCTGAGGAATACTGTACAGCTTTTAATAAAAGTTGTTCTTACTAATGTGTAAAAATCAATATGGGCCATGTAAAAGTCAGTCAGCTCGTCTGAGGAAGGTAGAGGTTTGTTTAAACTTTGACTATCTAGAGTGAAAATCCAGCTGTCAGTTAGAATAGTTTTTCAGCAACTTAAACCAGAAGCTACACTGTTTCTTCTGAAATAGCTTTTTATTTTAAAGCAGCCTTTACATCATCGCTAACAACATTATGTTTTTCCCGTGATGCCACTGGCAGGGCCTAAACAGCACTGAGACTACTTTACTCATCCCTGAACATCAAGTGGTAAGCAGTAAGCAATATTCATGCTTCCTTGCATGAATTTGTGTGGCGTCTTCTATTACCGTATGCCAAACAGTCCCTCACCGGAAAATTTTCCAGTTTCAAGGAGGCCATCCTTCCAAAAAGAATTGTTTTTTCTAGCATATAAAAATGAATGTGGTTTTTGAGTTTAGTCATAGTGATGACATAAATGATAAATTCAAACAAATCAAAAGGATAATAGACAAAATTGGAACATTAAGTATTGGTGGAGTAAACTGGAAAGTTTCCTTTTTTATCATTGTTTTGGTTTGATGGGATATAGGATATATTCTGACTATGGTGTTATTAACAAATGGAGGATTCCTTCTTATCATCATAATCTGGAGGGCTCTCCGAGTCAGCATGATACTTTAAAATGTTTTAAAGTGCAAGAAACAAACACTGACACCATTTGAAATGTGTTGCCTTTTTTTTTTTCCTTGTTGTAGTAAGTAATAAGGAAAGGCTTAAAATACCCCCTTATTGAAATTCACAGACAAGATAATTGTATTGATTGTCAAATATATCAGAGAAATTAAGATAGTCATTATTCTTTTATGGTGGGGAAAAAATTACAAAACCTGAAATTTAAGATAACTGAAGAAGTACATGCTGAGGTATATTAAAACTGCTTGCTTACATTGGGCTCTGGTGTCTCAGATTAACACGTATGCTCTCTTAGCATATTTTTTATTTTCCTTTGTTCTATTCTTGTTTAATGTGCCCTTTTATCCAGAGAGGCTTTTTCTGCGCATTTAAATTTTAGTGCAAACTTCTCCGCATCTTAAATTGCTTTGAAATGCATGTTTTCAAGCTTTCGGATTTTAATGTCGCTCAAAATTGAAACAAGTGTGGTAAAGGTGCAAAAGTATCTTGCCAGTTTTAGCTACCAGAAATACCTGGGGGGGTTGTGTTTCTTGGAATGGGAAAGTTTCTAGTTTTGTATGCAACTTTGTAGCCTGCATGAAGCACAACTGGAAGTTGGGATGTGTTTAATGCTCTTCTTTGAAGTGGGTAAGCACTTCAGCTGCGTGGATTCCTCCAAGGAAGAATATTGAGGAGAACTTCAGGCAAGGGGGATCTCTGGTATAATGGGAACTGAGTTTACTGTGCATAAACCGGGAAGTTGCGTTTTTGATTTTCAGAAGAGTTCCTGTATATTTTCATATGTTGTGGAAATGCATTTCCAGAAGCTTTTTGCTTTGGAAATAGATTTTATCAAATGGTTATATTTAGCACAGCAGCACTTTTATCAGCATGTTTCTCCTATAGCTGTAAGCATGTTTAATGCTGTGAAGGAGGGGGGATATATAAATATTCTGTGTGAACTGGGGTCTAAGAGTGACCATGTTGATTTTAAGCCATTGAATGTTTCCTACCCTTGCAATTATGGAGGCTTTTCTTGTATTTTGATGCAATTTTCAAACCCTTACTTTTTGTCCATTTCTGTATTCTGAATTTTTTTCTGCAGTGGATTGTTAATTCATTAATTAACTAATCGCTTTGTAATATAGTTATTTTGGTTTGTTACATTGTCTGAGATAAAAACTAATTTGCCTTAATGATTATCAAATGTATGCAGTAAATAAAATAAATATTTGATTTGTAGACTGTATCTTCTAGGAAAGCAAAATGTTGCAGATCAATTTTATTTTGTAATTTCAGGCAGTTTTCTGGTCTGGTAGTGTAGGACTGTGATTACAACTCCTGGATGTGCTGATGGGGATCATGTTATTGACATACCTTCTCAGCATATCTGTTCGTCATAGCCAGAGATTCCTTGCTGTCCTGTGACTCTAATGAAGCTAATGTATTGGGCTCCTCCATCTCAGATTGGTGTTGGTTACTGCTTTGTTGCTGCAATTGCTGCTCTAAACTCTACTCTGAGATACAAAAAGCAGAAGGAGAGGGATGCCGAGGTCTGAACCTGCAGTCCCAGCTCTGCGAGGTTGGACACTCGTGGAACCTTGAACTCTGGGGAACTGAATTTGGGAAGTGCATTTCTGAATGTAGGCCCATAAGAAACTCAAAGTTTTCTGAATATTAAGCTGACAAGTACTGCTCTAAGCGAAGTTCCTCTGTCTTCGGAGTACAGACATGGAGAGGGCTAGGACAGGTGTACTGGAGGAAGCCTGCAAGGAGAGAGCTGTGCTAAGTGGCCTGTAAGGACATAAATGTCCTGTTAGATGGGTGACCAGAAATAGAAATCCCTCTGAGTTCTGTGAAAATACACAGGATTAAATCATTCAGGCCTAGTATAATCTGCAAAATATATTTGCTTTTGAGGTACTGTGATACTGTTAGATGACCGAGGGCTAGCTGACTAGTGACCCAGCTCTCTGTGTGCTTCGGTGGTGAGCAGGGCCACGGAAATGTTTAGCTCAGCTTCTTCAGCTTCAACCCAAAGTCATTTCTCTGAAGCACTTTGTGTTAGAGTTTAGCGGTTGATGCCACATCCAGCAGCTCGCTTCCCCCTCTCCTGTTTGCGGTGACTGGCATGTTTGCTTTGGCCCTGGAGAAGTGGATCTGGGCCACCTGCGAGGGCAAGCTGCTCATCAGGTATTGGCTTTGATGGATTTGAGTGCGGCCTGCGACCACCAGCCAGCGTTTACACACTTTACCTGAACAGGTTTGGGCAGAACCGAACGTGGGGTGTTACAGCCTTGCTTCGTCTTGAGCTGTGCTTTCTTTATGTCCATGCTGACATCTTGGTCTTTCCTTTAACCTGTCCCGTTTGAGTCAGGATTTGCCCCCGCAGGGCTCTAGTTTGTAGCGTGAGGATCGCAGGGCAGGGACTTGGGGGGTGGTTTGGTTGAACATGGTCCAAAGCCCTGACTTCTGCTGGATGTCTGCACGGAAGTTACAGATTATAGGGTAACTAGAAATGTTAATACAATTCCCTGTGAATCCAGTAAGTTTGCTCTTATGTAGCCACATGAAAAGAAAATTTTGTTCTTCCTGATAGACCATTACAGCATTCATTTAGCACAGCTATCCACAGGCTGTGCAGTCACTTAGCTCTTACAGAGGTAATTAGGCTATCAAAACTGGAAAGTTACTACTTAACAGGAGGGTAGTATTTGGTTTTGAATAAGTAGTTTCTGTCAACTTGCTTTGTAGCTGATGGATTTATTCCATTCTTTGGAAGCATTGGTAAATGCTGAGCGCTTGCAGTAACAGCATTTCGTAGAATCATACAGTGACTTGGATTGGAAGGGGCCTCTGGAGGTCTCCTTGGCCAACCTCCTATTCAAGGGAAGGTCGATCGCGGTGCTCAGGCAGGGCCTTGCTCGGTCAAGCCGTGTGATCTCTGAGGATGGAGATCACCCAGTCCCTCTGGGCAACCTGTTGTGCCTGTCCCTGCCCAACCGCACCCTCGCATCCAGCAGGAAGTTCCCTTGTCGTGACTTGTGGCTGGGGCTTGAATTTTCACCATGCGCCCGGGGGCTCCATCTCTTCTGTAATTCCTCATTGGGTACTATTCAATTATTCCAAAGCTTCTGCTTGTTTTATCTGCTGCATTGGAAAGTTTTAATTTGGTTACTTGTATTCCAGAAGGTACATGTAGCAGAATATCTGCTCTCATGAGGTGTAACTTCATTTAATAACTACAGGTTGTTTAAGATCAATTAATTTGGATACAGTTCTGGAAAGAGCTGTTAAGAAATAAGATTCTGTAATGTTTTCTGATTCACTGATGCAATCAATGCAAATTACTAACGTTTTATTTATTTTAAACGTGTAAGTGCACATGTATGCATAGAGTTCCATGAATATGCAAGACTGAACTTGTTCTACTTGTGAAATCCAAATGCAGCAAAATGGAAAGGAATAATTTATGGGTTTAGTAAGTAGTCCTGTCACTATCTATGATGAATAATCCTATGTACAGAAGGAGAGGGAGGTGATAAGTATTCCCCTTCTCAAAGAGATCCAACGATGACTACTGCATCTTCTTAAATTGGTAGTCAGACCGTTAATGACTGAGCAGGATTCTGATGCGTCTTAGAAAATGAGCAAACTTTAATGACACTAAATATAAAGTATTACTTCTATTGTATGGAATAATCTAAGTATAGCTATGCTACCCAAAGAATTGGGGACACTCCTTTGGCAGGAGCTTTTTTGAAGTAAATATTATTTATTGATTTTTGATTTGGTTTGTTTTTATTCTTTGTGTATGAGGATTTTGTTCACGAGGACAACATCTGTGCTCACACAGTCTCTGTCTTTTTAAATGAATGTTTGGGGTGGTCTGTTTTTAGGCTGATTCCCAACATTTTAAGTTGCTGGAATGTTCTTTGGGGTTCACTTGCTGTAATGCTGAATAATTACAGTACTGTTGGTGTTCTATGCACTGTGTTTGTTAATTTGATTAAATTAACATCTAAACAGTTGCAATTTGCTTATAGTCACAACTATATTTACAAAATAACCCCTGTAAGCACAAAATGCAGTTTCTTTTCTTCTATTGGATTCAGTGATGTTTGTGAGCCTCTTAGTCTTGCATGATTATGTATTTCATTTGGAAGCAAAAGCGTTTTCTGGGGTAGCTGTCCTGACTTCAGTCTTGCAAAGTAGTCCACTTTAATTGATTTGCTGTAAATATTTCTCAAGAAGAAAAGCAACAAAACACCTAACAGAATTGCCAAAGAGAGAAGGCAAAGAGAGGATTGCAGTATTTTCAGGAAATAATTTCTTTTAGTGGTTTTTTTGTATTACTGTGACTTGCAGCAGTGTTTTGTAGCTCCCCAAAGGCTGGGACTGCATCAGAAACCCAGGCATCCTCCAGAAGGCATGGATGGTCCAAGTAGGCTACTGCCTGGTTTCAGCAGTGTGTCTAGTGAAGATACATGAAGTTGTGCAACACTGTAGAACAATAGGGATTTTTTTTTTTCTTTTTTTGTTTTTTTTTTTTTTTTTTTTTTTTTTTTTTTTTTTTTTTTTTTTTTTTTTTTTATTAAATTTGAGTCGATTTGAAGATAAATGCATGTCCTGGAGTATGCTTGTAATTTTGTCAGCTCTGGAATTCGGTGGTTGTCATTCGTCTTTTTATGTCTCAGTGGGTCCAGCCTAACATGAGCGTAACAGAAAGGCACATGTGCTGTTCATTAGCCAGCGCTTGGTTTGTTACCTTTGCATTACATTCAAAGAGACTTTCTTTTTGCTCTTTTTATAAATCTGCTTAATTATCCAAATGATGGCAATTAGCATTGTCGGAGTCATTATTTTAAAACACCTGTGTTTATTATAGAAACGGATGCCAGCACAGTTTCACCTTTAATACAAAAGACATTATAGTCATAATGTTTGTGGGTGCTTGTGCTTTTCTAATAGTTGGAGGCTTTTCCTGCGTTTTTTAAGGACACAGATTTCTTGCTAACTTTAGTTGGGGGTATGTGCTTGAAGCAGTTGGTTTGGGTCTTGGAGAGGAACAGTGGGCCTGCTAACTACTTGTTGGTTATTCCGGCAGAGCGGAAGGAGATATAATCTGTTCCTGAAGCGACGTCTCAGGGTAAAACAGTGATGAATGATATTGCAAGTGGCTTGGATGGCTGCAGTAATAACATGCTTCACTGTGTGATGCCTTTTGTTAACTGGGAGCAAGGTTCACAGTTCTAAATATTCTGTGCTTTCTCACAGAACTTTTTCACGTGTGTCTTTGCATGGTTTAAGAGGGAGAAGACAGAGACATAGCCCTCTGAATTATTCTTCTTTTGTTCCTGCTCTAATAAAATGAAAACTGAATTCAGCTTTTGCTGATGGGTGTGGATAACTCCTTAGCATGGAGTTAAATTTATACCAGAGTATTAACTTCTATGGAGAGCACTTTGTTGTATGAACCTCTAGTCTTGTAGACAGTTTGGTAGAGCTGAATACTGATATGATAATAAGTAATATTACCTAATATTATGTTAACTTCCCTAGGAGTGTGAGGAGTCTTTCATTTGCTTAACATTAATTGCTGTAGCCTAATCAGTGAAAAAGATTGATGTTGTTACTGCGACTTTCTGACATGCTGATAAATGAAAATATGACCTTTAATAGATCAATTTGAATACTGATTACCCTGTTGCATTGATACCTTTTATTAGATCTGCCCCACCCCCCAAGAAAGTAAATAGTTTTGAAGTGTCACCCCTGTATTGTTTTGTGTGCTGTTTTGGCACGTGGTCATTGCTGGGACATATTTCTCTGTCGTGGTTGATTTAGTGAATCTTGTTATGTGGAAGAAAATGCATGGAATTTACTTTTTGCTGCCTGCTTCAAGTCGATGAACTGTGCCTTAGCTGGCTTTTGTGTAGAGTGGTGTTCTGACTAACTGCAGAAAAAAAATCCCATGCTGTAAAATAACACTTGTTTTGATCATTTATGACACACTGTAAAGAGTGTGAAAAATAAATAGTGGCATTGTTCATAAGTATTGCTATGCTAACATACATTTATTATTCTTATACCAGTTAATTACATGTAGTGTTTGTGCATAGAAGCAGTTAATTTTGAAATTATTTTAACTAGCTATAGCCCTTGTTAAAACTGCCCAAGTATATCTTCAGCTATGAAGAAACTGAAGAATTGAGGAAATTTGGGAAACCTTCTTTGTCTTCTGTTATATTTTAGAGCAACTGCAATACTTGTTTTTTCAATCACATGCCTGTATCTTCCACAGATCGATAAAAGACATCAAAGCAAAGATTCTATTTTCTTCAGGGATGGTGTCAGGAGAATTGATTTTGTTCTCTCCTATGTGGATGATCTCAATAAGGAATGGGAAAAAAAGTTGGTAAGTTTGTCCTTTTGAGTTCCCCTTAATTCTTACCTATCATAACCTGAATATCAGTTACTAAGCCTTTCAAATCACTACACTCGGCTGAAACAGAACTTAGATAAAAATTTTATAGTTGTGTGAAAAGCCATTCCATGTATTGAAACTTCTGTGTAATTTACCATCGTATGTCAGGACCCAATTTGATTAGATTTTTAGGGCTTTGTTTACTGACTTGGTCACTCTCCGTTACTTAGGCTGGTCAATATATTATACAATCGATGCAAAGTAATCCAAATGATTCTGCTCTGTTCATTTAACAGTCTTGTAGTTAGTTGTGGCTGTGGTGAAATAGCTGTAAATACTGTTAAATGAAGGAGGTTTCTTCTAAATAAGAAAAGCGTTATCCAAATGAGATTTAACAATAACTTTTTTTTTCCCTTCCTTTGACTTCAGTTAGAGGAGAAATAGATCCAAGAATCCATGCAATTTGCCTTTTAAGACATTTTAATGTATAGTCTGAGTAAAACAAACACCGCATCTCTTCTTTGAGCTTTTGCCTGTGCTTTACTTGCTCTCTACATATGTGTATTCATTCTTCTAGAAGATTATTTAAAGTGGCTCTGCTAAGAAACCTCCTATGTAACAGAGCACGAAGTACAAGCTTTCTCTAAAATGCCGGTTAATGATCATCCCTGAACTTCCCGGCAAGACCCGGTTGCCTGAATCGTAGCAGGAGGTGGGACGGAATCAGTAAATGACACGTATTTGTTCCTTGCTCTCACTGACACTTGAAGTCTAACTTGACTAACACGTAAATTCAAGCTATTTAAAAAATCCAGTACTATGAGATGCAGTCAAGACAAACTATAAAGTTTATATAAGGCACAATATTTTTTTTAAAATCATAATTGCAGGGATTTTAATTATTTCGTTTTCTCTTTATTTGCTGTTTTTTTTTCTGAGCCAAGAGAGGTTACATTTACAAACTAGTGTCTCCAATATATATCTCCAAAGTTTGTTCATAATAAAAAAAAAAAAAAAATTTAAAAAATCAAAGAGACACCAAAAAAACTTCATTCTCATGTAATCATATTATTGGGAAAGATAAGGATATCTGAAGAAAACTAATTATACTGAGGCTTATGACAAAATCATGGTCAAAGCTAAAGGTCTGTGAAGGAAAGAACATTTCTCATCTATATCATGTCATATTAAAGTGTTTCATAATTAAAGATGATAATTTCCTTTTTTTGAACAAAACCTGCAAGATTGGGCTGTTCAAAAAAAACGCATACTGCTTTCATTCGTTTATGAAGGAAATACTGTTTTCGTTAAGGACTTATGCTGCCTATACTGGCATCCAGATATGATCCAGTGTAGAACACAGCCCCTGCATCCTACCCTTGTTACTTTGAAAAAGCAAGAATCTCTGTCATCGCCTTGGTTTGGCGCTTTTCCCAGCCTAAGCGGCTCACAGTCAGCTTTGCCAGCTAGCCGCCTTCAGATTTGCTTGGGAGACTGGGGCTAGGTTACAGCTGTGGTACCGTAGGTTTCTGTAAGGGCATACACTTCCACACCCATGCTGACTCTTTGTCAGGCTGTAATCCTGGCTAGATTCCTTCTTCTCCCAAAAATACAAAATGCATTTAAAAAAGAAGGAAGAGGAGACCAGGCAGTGTAGAGAGAAGGAAGATATCCATGCAAAATATGTGAAAGTAACTGTTAAAGTAAGCTTTTCCATGAGTCATAGTCAAATACGTGAAGGAAGAAATGGAGACTATTTAGGTAATGTTTCAAGTGGGAAGGAAAATGAGCCAGATACTGAGTCTAGTTGCTCATTCGTATTGTGTGCAGCCATTTCCTTCCCGTTGCTTTATGGGTCATTAGGGAATAGCAGGAATCTTTGCCAGACCAGAGGCCGTGTACGTGGGTGTCATCGTTGACTGAAGGATTCAGATGAGGAAGAACCCAAGAGCTAGCAGCTGGCACTGTAGTTCCTCTTTGAGGTGAAAATGCACTTAGTTAGGAAGAAACATTTCTGTCTTGCAAAAGGCTAGAACATCCGCATCAAGTCTCTTGATATTTAATTCTCTATATGTCTGTTACTCGCAAAAGAGTTTATGGCTGCATGGAAGCAGGCGTTTGGTCTGTGGCCCTGTAGGTTAGCTCTGCGCTCGCAGAATGGACAGGCATGAAGATACCGATGTTACAGCATATCAGTTTTTACACAGTTCCTGGGGAATCTGCTAAGAAAATGAAATTTGCCCTATATTTATGTCCACCATAGACCTTTAGACAATGAACACACCTACAAATTAATGCAGACTTCGTAGCGTAGCAGTACTGTGCTGTTGTCTTTGTGGGAACAAGATTTAAATATTGCTGAACTACCTTTGGAATTTGTCTGACATACTGTTCTTACAATTGTACAGTCGTAGCAGGAAAGAAATGTGAATTTCTTTTACTGTAGTACAATGATACAGCAAAATGGAACAGCTAAGAATAGGGATGCTCATAGGAAGAGAATAACGGTTGTGACAAAGGGTTTTGTTTCCTTGTCTCAAGGAAACAGCTTTATTCTGCCTTTCTAAGAAAGGGTTGAATAACTTCTTTGTGTGTTTCAACATAGCCCTGATACAGATGTTAAGTCACAGTCTGTTCATCTTCCCCCTTAGCTTCATGCAGAACAAATGTATTAACTTCTTCAGTGTTCCCCAGAAACTTTCCAGCTTAAACTATGTGTTGAACTTGCCTTCTATAAGCTACATGAATAAATCCTAATCACAAAGTCTATCTAAACAAAAATTAGAATTACATTTCCGAGACAAGACTTTATAAAGCCTCTAGCAGATAAGTGGAAATGTTTTACCCACATATGAAATGCATGTGAATGGGGAAAAATAATTTTAAAAAATTATTCATATATGACCAGGACATGCTCTTTATTATCCATAAATGTATTTCTTCTCGACAAACCCCAGAGCATTAGGACTCTGGGATCTCTGTGCAAAGTAACTTGTTCCTATGTTTACTGGAAGCAAAGTCCCCCTGTCCCCAGTGGGACATGGTGATACAGAAAGAAATTTTACCTAGTCCTTTCCCACTTTTCATCATCTCAAACTTCTGCTTTCTTACAGACACCAGACAACCCAAAGTTAGGGAGCCAGGGGCAGCAAAAATTCAGATGCTTGTTGCTCCTGCTGCAGCCTGTTAGGCTGCTGGCTATGAGAAGCCGTGTCCCCAGCTCTGCGGGAGCAGCTGAAAACTGGGCTTGGTCCAAACCAGGCACCTCTCCGTGCTGCTGGCACTTGCAGAAGGAAGGTGCTGGGCGTCTGCTGCACTTGGGAGGGCGCGCAGAGAGAGCACCCTCCCAAGCCATGCGGGCAGTCCCTGCCACAGGGCCAGTTATCGCTTCCGTCCCGTCAGCCCCCGCTGTTGTGGCTGCAGGCGGAGGCAAGGAGAAGGGCCCTTTCCTAAGCGGGCTCCATCTGACCTGAAACCTTCTCGCCAGGGAGCTGCGTGGGCAGCCCGGGCTCGGACTGAGCCCGTCTGTCTTAGTTCTGTGAAGTGAATTGTGTTTTCTCAGGGCACAGCTAAGAGCAGAGTTCTGCTATGCTTTACAGTGGCCTGTGGTTGTTCCTAAAGGCCATATTTATTTCCCAGTATCCTGCGTGTGACTGTAGTTAGAATAAGCCTGAGCATCCTGATACATAAAAAGCTTTTGTAGGCTAGGTGCTCTCTGCCTAAAAGAAGGGGGAAAATGGGGAGGAGGAGTTTGGTTAAGGAATAGTATATTGTAAACTTAAAATTACTTTATTCCCCTGTTATTGCTTGTTGTTACTAGTGGTATCAGCATTCTTATCAGGAAATAGGTTTATAACAGTTGTCTGTTGTCCTCAGGTAACTAATCGTGCAGTGTTGCATCTGCATTGGGCTTATTACTACCGCTGGACTTTGGCTCTTGCTTTGTAAGTCGTATCGGGGTGGCTCGTTGCAGCTGAGCACACGTTAGCTGGTAAGGTCACTGTGTGCTGTGTGGGATGATATCCACAGCGGCGTTAGGAGAGGTGAATGCTCTACTGGCCTCCCTCCTATATAGGTCACAATGGTCTCAGAAAATGTGGTTTCAGTCTTTTACAGATGCTTTAGAGAGGCTTAATAACCATTCTTAAAGAAAATGTGAGGAAGGGCATTAGTCCACTGTAACTGGTCTTCACTAATGTGATTATTTATGTCTCTTCCCTCTGTGACTGCAGAGTGGCATCTATAGCAGAGTCCCAAATATACGCACCAGTTCTAGCTTTTTAGGTTTGGGTTAATAAGCTTAAAATTGTTACAAGCACATACTAAAACAAAACAGCACTGGTCCAAGGGTACATTTTGTCCATTTTAAAGCCTTTGATGGCGACATGAAGAAATTCAGTATTTGGCAAGAAGGAGGAGGACATTGGGTTTTTTCAGCAGATTGATTTCCTTTTAAAGACCGTTGTTTCAAGTGACTGGAAAGTACAGTACATTCACGTGGGTTTCAGAGAAGGTGGGTTATGGGGAGAGAGCAAGGTGGTAAAAAGAAAAAGCAGCATAATTTCTATTAGCACCGCAATTTATCAGACTAAGTACAGAGTAAGTAAAGATCAGTAAGATGGGGCCAGGCCCTTTGGCTCTGTTATGAAGCTGCACAGCTGGAGGAGGAGCTGGCTGGTGGGTGTCCCTGGCGGCAGAGAACCCTGCGAGCTGACTCGCTTGGCTCTCCTCCAGGGATTGCTGGGGAGGGAATGCACGCCAGCGTTTGGAGAAAATGTAATCCAGAATAGCACGTAGCTTGGGATGCCGGGTTTGAACGTCAGCTTTTTATACAGCACTTCTGAATGTAATCGTAAATCACCTATTAGTTGTATTGTTCTTTGTTAGATCAGCAGGTTGGCAAACAAGAGTTCTCTGGTGTGTTTATACAGGTGCCCGGAGGCAGGTTTGTGGGACAGATTAATTAAAAAATAGTACATGCAATTGCATTTGCCCCCGCCTATGCTAGAACTGAGGAATTATCATATTTGCAAGTTTATCTAGGCCAGTGTCTATCTAATAATATTAGGCAAAATCAGATGTGAGAGGTAAGAATGCAAGGCCACTAACACGGGAAAATATATCAATGCATCGTAACATAGATTTGGGGGCCATTAAAGCTATTCTTCAGTCTGTATTCATTTATCTGAGTAGTTTATGCAAACTGCAATGCAAATAGGGCAGCCTGCTCCTCACAGACACAAAGGAAAAGGAAATTGGCTGAAAACTATCGTGGTGGGATTTTTTTTAAGTGTGTTTGAAAAATATCATTTAAGACCTTTCAATAGAAAAAAACATCACACAGTGTTGCAGATTTTAGATAGAAATAAATTGGTGCTTTAGCTAGTGCTGTCTAAAGAGGCTAGGGCTCAATATTTAGCTTAACTTGTGGTTATTCTGGCAATTCCTCAGCAAATTTTATATAGTTAAAAAGAAATTAATTCAGTCTCCCGATAGGAGCAAAAATTCTACAGAGAAGCAGGGGAAGAAAATGTTCTTACCTAAAGACAGCGCCTCGGAATTACTAGGCAAAACAGAGCGTTGAAGAAGGATACCTCAGGGTCGTAAACTCAGAGGTTGTGCAGCCACCGTGCGCTGCCACGGGCAGGTTTATTTCTCTCTGCATGAAGTCCACACGGAGTTTATGCAAGCGAAGCATGGGCAAGCTTACACGTGATGATTTGTTCATCTTACCTAGTTAGGGTTTTTTGTGAAGCATGCTGCCTGAATTGTCTGTAAGCAGTGCTTGAACATCTGTATCAGGTGTGACTGTTAAACTGGTAAGTAGTTGTTACTATGAAAAATCAGTCTTCCAGATGCTTCTAGGATTTTTCATCTGGTTTTAACATTCTCTTAGAAATACAGCTAAACTTGAATGATAGCGCACCACACACATCGCCCTCCCAAAGAGTCAGAGATGCTCAAGACGCATGACTGCATTTACGTCTCTGGTTAACAAGGCTGCACGGTTTCTGAGCCGATTCCTAACTAAGAAATAGGTTTTGTGTTGCTAGGCAGTGCGGTTCCCGACGTGCTGCCGTCGCTAGGCTGGCCATCACTCAGCTCAGAAGGGGCCTGGTAGGCGTCAGCTAGTCTTAGTCTGTTGGTCTGCTTTCTTTTACAAAGGTCACATTGCATTAAGGGGTTGTCTTCGGGGCAGCTGGGAGGAGTGGAACTCAGTGAAGTCATCAGTAAGCGGTCAGGTAGTTGCTAACTTCATTAGTTAATAATGTGTTTATTTCTCTTCAGGAAAGAAGAAAAGAATTTGAGAGCAACCTGCAAAAGGCTGGTTTGGAACTAGAAACAGAAGACAAAAAGGTAAAAACAAAGGGAAAAAAAAGAGAGAAAGATTACGGCCAAAGAAATAGACCTGCAGATCATTAATTAATGTATACCACTTTGTTTCTTTGAGAAAAATTATAAATTATTCTGCCAAATTCCAGTGGAGTATGACTAATTTAAGTGAAACGAGCTTATTGTGTCTATTTTAGTTCTTTTGTTCAGATAATGTTCATTAGAAGCAAAGTAAGTTTGATTCAGGAGGAAGTGATGGCTTTTAATTTCGTAACAAAAAGAAAGCAGTTCCGAAATAGCTGTGACTTCATTTAAACCCATGTAAGCGGGTAAATATGCTCACAGCTAGATTTAATCCCACCTAACAACTAGTAACATGTTTGGAAGTCGGTGAATGGATGAGCATGTGCCCACTGGATGTTGTAATTACAATGAGGAACGACCCTGGTGTAACAATATGAGGGTGTTTGATTAGTGTTACTGTTCTGTTCCATAACTGGAGAACACGGGATGCTGACTTCTTCAGTCAGCACTGTGCCCTTTTTTCTGCCAGAGACTGAGGGGGGCAAAATAACTCTGGATGGAGTTTAAATTCTGTAACGTCTATAGATGGGGATTCCTTGAGCAACATGTTAAAAGTACTTTGATTTCCATTCTTGCCTGCACGTGCAGAACACTAGAAGAACATACACTGTGGGGTGAGGCCTGTGATAAGATTATTCCTTATCATAGCTGCGAGGCCGTAACAGATCCGAGCTCTGGTTGGTAACGCGTTTTTGCAAGGAGTCTCGTGTGCTCTACTCCGCTGTATGGAAACTGCCTCCCCTGGGAAAGAAGCAGCTTTGCAGTCCAGCACGGTGGCCCGTCAGGACCTGCACCCCAAACCCTTGCCTTTCCAACGGACTCGAGAGTCACGAGAGTGTTCAGGCCTCTCTGTACAAGATTAGTGTAGTTTGAAAAGCCTTTGTGAGCTTTTAGTAGTGTAAAGGTTATTTGTATGAACAATCAAATTGCCCAGATAAGACTTTCAGTAAAAAAAAAAAATAATAATTTAAAAATTCTGCCTATTCCCCCTCCTTTTTTTTATTTTAAAGCTTTCAAAAATATGTAAAAGGCAATAAATTTTATATAACACCTATCCTCAGATCTTGCAATAAAACACAGTTTAGTCTGATGTCCGATTTAACTTTCCCGGGGCAGGAATCTGAAGATGGCAAGATTTATTTTGTGAAGATCCATGCCCCGTGGGAGGTTCTGATCACGTATGCAGAAGTGCTGAACATTAAAGTTCCCATCAAGGAAAATGACATTCCCTCAATGGTGGAGAACCCCCTGGACTGTATGCTTGCACCGCTCAGGCTTCCCGAGAAGGTGATGCACCCTGAACCGGATTATTTCACGGCGCCATTCAGCAAGGAGAAGCAGGAGCTGTACCTCATTCATGACAAAAGCACTTTCTTCTCGCCATCCATGAGAAACAGAATAGTACGTATGCACATTTGCCTGCCTATATTTAGATGTTGATTTACATGGTCCCGTTGGAATATTCGTGCAAGGAAGGAGTATATAAACCGTGATATCTGTGGGCAAACGCGAGGAAGCCTAGATGCCTCTGCATCCTTCTTAGAAATCTGGAATAGTATTTGTTGGACGGGGTCTTCCGGACACCTAGAAGGCAAGCATGCCCTCAGTGTCTCATGCAGGGTAGAGCCCCTTGAAGAAGCACTTTTTGCTTTTACATATTATACAGAGTGCACAACCATTACAGGTTTCTGTTAAATGGCCTTAAAGCAGGAACTGTCTGACATTCTTGTGTTTGAATCTCAGGTTAATTATATTCTTACACGTTGCCCATATGGAACAGAAGAAGGGAAGAAAAAATTTGGGATTAAGAGACTGCTGAATAATGGCACTTACTCGGCTGCATATCCTCTTCATGATGTAAGTGTTTTAGGTTTCTGCTCCCTTGAGCATTTCCCAGTGTTTTTACTCTTTTGCCTACTGTGACATTTGCTGTTTCCAAAAAAATGAAAATGTACTCAAGCCCTTGCATTTGTCCCAGTAATTGATTCTGGTTTATCACACACAAGACACAGCTGCCAGCCCTGCTATCTGGCTTTTATGTGATGAAATGTTTCTTCCTATGGATGAGTTTCTGGGATATACTTATGAGTCAGTCACCTAATTTGTGAGAGACGTATTCCGTAGTATATTCCCGCAGTGTCCATGATACGATTAGTGGATTAGCAAGATGATAACAAGGAATGAATACTCTCTGTGGATGCATACGTTCAGCAGATATGTGCGCATACACCCTCTACACACACCTATCCTGTCGTTACACAGTAGTGCCTGTGTTACCGGTAGTTACATAAATGCTCCTGGGATCACGCTGTGGTGGGTCGGAAGTCGGGTGAGTTGCCTGAGCCCTGCAGTTCAGCGCGGAGTGGTCGCTTGTCCAGCTCCGAGCAGCTCCATTTGAGCCACCGCAAATACAGGCAGTGTGCTAAGGATGGCACATCCTGGTCTTTAGTTTTGCCATAGGGTCAATTTTTAGTACAAAATATGTGGATTTAGCCCTGAAATCCCTTGGAAAAAACAAGAGAGAGCTGGGTTAACATTTTATGGAATTTTTTTTTTTTTAATTTTCTTCCTCCCACATCCCCTGCCTCCACCTTCTGAATGTTGTGTTTAATTTGTTGCTTAAATCTTAAATTCTCTCATTTTAGTAGTTATTTCAGATTTGTCACAATGCTTTAGTGAACTTAAATTGCTTATTTACATCTGTGAATTCTACCACAAGATATTTTTTCATACTTTATATAGATTTATGTTTTAAAATGTTTTAAAATATTTTTTCCTTACTTTCCTCCACCTTCTGAATGTTGTGTTTAATTTGTTGCTTAAATCTTAAATTCTCTCATTTTAGTAGTTATTTCAGATTTGTCACAATGCTTTAGTGAACTTAAATTGCTTATTTACATCTGTGAATTCTACCACAAGATATTTTTTCATACTTTATATAGATTTATGTTTTAAAATGTTTTAAAATATTTTTTCCTTCCTTGGAAAATTAAAAGAAACGGATGAACAGACATTCTTTAGGTTTCAGGGGGAAAGTTTAGCTGCTCCGAGTCTAGGCTGTAGAAGACTGGTCTAGGCTGGGAAGTAATTTATACTCTTGGGACTACCAAAACCGCAGATAATAAAAAACAGTTGTACTAGAATCTCTTCTATACAAATACAACCAACCTTAAATGCTAAGAAATCATACGAAAATATTCCAAAATCATGAGACACTCACAAATCATTCTCTAAAAAATAACTACTTAACCTTCTAAGATATGTTTTAAAATGTGAACTTTGTTTAAACTTTATTTCTATTTAGAAACCAAGTTTCATGCTTTTCTTTGCGATTAAGAGACGTTTGTAAAAAAAAAAAAAAAAAAAAAAAAAAAGGAAAACCAAGATCACAAATTGAATGTTTGACACAGTCCGATATTTCTAAAGCCAGACTTCTACAACACAAAATAAAATTACAAGAGCTGTCAGAAACCGTGGTTATTTTGTGCAGTATAATTTCTAGAGAACTGATGAAGTTCCAGAATTTTCTTAGTATATGACAGGTAGATAGTGCTAGTGATGAACAGGATAGTGACGAACACCACTGATGTTAATTAGTGTCAGAATTTCTCTTTGCATGTCCCTGCATTACGACTTGAGAAAGCACAGCACAGAGGACATTATAGTGCAATGGCTGGAGGCAGAAAACATCTTTAACTTATATCCCCTGGTTTACGCCTCTGGGTGAAATGCTTTTGGCTGTGCGATTTATAATGAGGGCCTGATTCAGAACTACAGAGAACAGGATTTAAATTTGCGTTATTTTTGACGAAGTGGGAGTTAAATGGTGGTTTGCTGCTTTAGAGGAGCTTGAAATTCTGCAATTGCGTATGTACACCAGTGTGAAGGAAGAAGCTGTTTGCTGCAGTAATCTACCAGTGTAAATGCGTCTGGTGCGCCAGCGCAACACTGGTGTGACGCAGCGTGGTGTGGTTACAGTACAGGTTGACTCGATGTCTAAGATTGATAAATGTTTTCTTAAAATCTATATTATCTTAAAACATGTATAAAAAGGGTTCTACTTAAATAAATTTGTGGAGTCAGTTTGAATTTTGAATTAGTTTAATTGGCATAATTTTAAGAGGGTTGCATCATCATCGTTAACATTCATTTCTTTTGATGTAGTGTTTGAATCTGTCGATGAGGTGTTTTGGCTTTACTCTGCTTTGCTCGCAGTGCCAGTACTGGAAAAAGGCAAACGATCCGAACTGTGACAGCGAGAGATACACGCTGTACATGGAGTGGGCCCGTTTCTTGCGGTTCTACAAAGAACAGCCTTTGGACCTCATCAGGTAAAATACTGCCTGCGTTTTATTCTGTTTACTTGGTTTTCACTGTAATACAAGCGTATATTCATTTGTAGCTTGATCCTGCTGGGAAATGTATACTACTTTTAAGATCCGATGAGGATCGGATACTTGATTGGGTACTAGGTCCTTGGAAGACACAACACAGGTTTTTACTAACTGGAAAAACGCTTTATCTCCAATCAAGCCTCTTTCAATCTAGCCAGCACTTCTGGGGTCAAGTATATTACAGATAATTCAGCTGCAGAGGAATACATGCGAAGCTTACCTTGCATTTCATAATTAATATCTGCCCCAATTTTTAAAGACTGATTTTAAATTTTAAAATTTCTACGCAAACTTGAAAAAACTCTGATAAAGTCAGTTTCTGAAGCTTGACTCTGAATTCAGTGCTAAAGCCAAATTTAAACTAACCTCACGCATGATCTCTTTGATTCAGCTCATATGATATTAACAAAAATATTATTTTATTCACAGGTTACAGTTGCCCCATTTGTAACACAACCAGTTGATTTCTGTGAATTACCCATTCATTCTAACCCTGTCATCAGAACTGTTGTGCCCAGTTTCATTTTGTGTAACTCCTTGGAAAATCAAAAAAGTAAATCTTCATTTACATTATCCTTTGGGAAGGGGAAGAGTGATTTTAAATCTGGAGCTTCTGCTAGGAGGAAAAAAAGGGGTCAAAAGAGGCCATATATTTTGTTCATTCAGCTTGTGCAACTTCTCACAGCTAGATTCAAATCCCAGTTTTCCAAGGTACATCAAGGCATTGACTCTTCTGTTAAAGTGAGACTTTTGCCAGGTGTTTCATTTGACTCTGGTCGGTTTGCTCTATTGCAGTTTTAAACTTTGCTTTGTATTCCTATTAATTGCATTTTTTTTGTGTCTGTGTTTTCAGGAAGTATTATGGTGAGAAGATTGGCATCTATTTTGCCTGGCTAGGATTTTACACTGAGATGTTATTCCTTGCGGCAGTTGTGGGCTTACTCTGTTTTCTTTACGGCTTGTTTACAATGGATGAAAATATGAGCAGGTGAGTGTAATGTTGAAAATCTCCTGGGCTTATCATGGGAAAAGCTAAGCAATGTGAAAACTTTTTTTTGTTTTTTTCCAATAACAACAAACTTTTTCCCCCCCCCAACCCCAAAACCAAACAAAAAAACCCCACAAGCAAACAAACCAAACAAAACCAACTAACCGAATAAACAAGCAACAAAAAATCCCCCCCACCAAACAGGTAACAGGTTTTAGAAGCTTGGCAGAGCAGACAGGTTTGTTCTTCAGCTATTTTTATTGACAGAAACGGTGGTGGACAGCTGACGCAGGACTTGACTATTAATCGGTCAGACTCAATTTGTAGGTGAAAAGCAGCGTGTTATTGCCATTTGGCAATAGCTTTTATATTGAGGACCTGCAGTACATAACAGGCCTAAGAATACCACTGATATCTCTCAAAATTATTTGTTTCTAGGGTTTTTTGTTGCCTTAAGCTTTTCTATTTTAATCTGTCTTGGAGAGTAGTTCGTTGACCTTTTTGTGTAGTTTGCGCTAACTACTAAAAGCGTGAGTACAGCTGGCAGTGTTCTCCCATCAAAGAGGGATCCAGTATCTCAGAAGCTAGAGTTTGCCTTTTCTAAAATAAGCTTTGTATTTGTTTCTTCAAAATTTATTGTATTCAGGGATTTGTGAGGTGGAGGTGAGGAGAAGAAAAAGAGGATTGACATTTCATTGCTTGCTTCCAGAAAATTTTGAGCTTTAACCATAAAAGATGAATAACAGGTTAAAATTGTCATCCATTCTATTGAATTATGTCATTTTGAGAATTAGATTTTAGCTGGGTTCAGAATTCAGCTGGGAATGCTGCTATACATGTTCAGATTTCTCTGGATACTGAAGGACTATCATAGGATTGTAAACTTCGCCCACTGTAGTAAATTGAAATAGCAAATTTTACTGTAGATAGCAAAGCTGAATTAATACCTCTGCTTTTAGAGAAGGTGTTACGAGCACGTTACCAACCTGCTGAGAAATAACATGGTTTATATCTCACCTGAAAGCAGTGCATGTGCAGTACAGCTCCTTACAGACCTCCAATTCATTACTGATAAAGTCAGAAAGTTCATACCAAGTGAATTGCTAGTTCTCCTCGGAGCAGCTGCTGCATTTGGCTTGCCCTCACCAACTACAGGCTAACACCGCTGGGTGTGACAAGACAGTTTCTTCTCTGTGAAGCTGCAGATGTTGAGCTTTGAACAAATTAAGTTCGTTTTTTTTTTTTTTTTAATAAATTTCATGCAGCCGCTCTTAAGATGCTATGAAAACGGATACTGTACGATGTTTTTCTTCTCAGCAAAGAAATCTGTGACCCTACAATTGGAGGAGAGATCATCATGTGCCCGCTGTGTGACCGAGAGTGTGAGTACTGGAGACTGAACACCACCTGTGAGTCCTCAGAGGTCTGTATCTGGTTCTCCAGCCACTTGTCACTTTTGTTCATAATGAAAACTGCTTTGGCGCTGACCTCTTCCTGTCTATTTTATTGCAGTATTCACATTTGTTTGACAACGTGGCAACTCTCTTTTTTGCCATTTTCATGGGCATATGGGGTGAGTACATTTCATAAGTTTTATATCGAGCACTAAGGAGGTGTTGGCCAAACTGCTGAGGGACACTGGAGGTGGGAAGAAGGGGAATAATGGCTTCGCTTTAATGCCCTGCCTCCGGTGCAAAAGTGATGAAAGAATAAAAATAACGTAAAGCTACAGAGATACTGGACTTGACCAAAACCAAACAGAATCCAGCAGGTATCTAGGATGTTGTAAGCATTGCACTCTCTATCTGCTAACACTTGTTCCTTTCTTGAGTAACCTACGACAGTGGTCCAGCCTTAAGCAGTCCTTGCGAGAGCCCTCTCCAGCACTGCAAGCTCTCAGTGTCCCCGTGAGAGTGGAGGGAGCTTTTGGGTCCCTTCACTGGATGGTGGTTCAGCACTACCACTTTATTAGCAGCACTTTTAGGATGAGAATTAGTTGGCTTCTACTCCAGTGAAATTCTTACGTTACAGTATGTGTTGATGATGCATAAATAGGTGGATTTCGCGATTCTGTCTGTAAGCGTGGTTTCACACTAAGTGATACTTGCTCAGAATTCAAGATCGTATTGTCTTGAATACATCTTCTGTTCTTAGACTCTGTGAGGGTTTACAGATGCAGGACAGTGTAGTTATTGTTACTTATTTCCTTAGATACCCTGTCTCCTGTTTCATACTGTTTGCATGAAATACCATAATCAAATCTTCAATATGAATATAGATATTTCACTAACAAAGATCTCTGTGTGCTAACAGAAAATCTGTGTATTTGTTGTCGAAGGATCTAGCCATTAACTTTTTTGTAGAGATTCTCAAAAAAAAAAAATCAAATAAGATGATGTTGTATGGCTGTTTTCCTAAACTTTTCTTGATTTTAAGCACTAGCATTTGAGCGACCTGGATTAGTCATTCAGGAATTACCAGCAAAAGATTTTAGAACTGCAGAAGCTTTCCTGTGTTTGTGTGAACTGTAAAGCCTCTCCAGTTCAAATGAGAACAATCAGATTACTATAGGTTTACATTTTAAATTAGTTTATAGAGGGCTTTTTAAATGTTATGTAATATTACGTCTCTTATAGTTGTTTATTTTATATATGAAATCAGTCCCCTCTAGTGTCTTAAACATTTCTTAAGCCAGCCTCACGCTTGATCATATGAAGAGCATCAGACATTTACTGTCTTTAAAGTGACCATGATATCAATCATCAAAAAGCAACAGAAATCCTTGAACATACTACTTGAAAACAGGTTCTTATTTGTAATAGTTGTGCACGTGTTACAGGTTCATGCACAAGCAATTAGTTGAATTATCACATTTCTTCGTTAATTCTGTATTGCTATTTGCGTATGAAAAGTAGTTAAGCTGTAATTGAGCATATTTGCCATAACCACAGAAATACCCATATCCTGCCTTGGCATCTTCCTTGGCATCCTCTTCTGGAATTCAATTAGCTAATAAATTACTTAATCCATATTATGCTCTTAGCTGTGAACTTTACTAGGTAGCCAATAAAAATAGTTGGGTCACATTGTGAGGGTAAATAACAGACCGCAGAATAGAAGCCAGCACAGAAACAAGTTTAACTGTGTTCATTATGATTATTATGTTCTATGATTAACTTTTTCACTTCTCCCTTAACTATATTTTAACATTTCCAAATTGCAGTTACACTTTTCTTGGAGTTTTGGAAGAGACGCCAAGCTAGACTGAAATATGAGTGGGATTTGGTTGATTTTGAAGAGGAACAGCAACAACTCCAGCTGAGGCCCGAGTACGAGGCAAAATGTACCCAAAAGAAAAAGAATCCTGTAACTCAGGTAATAAGCTGCTGGGCTGACATACATGCACGTCCAGTTGTGTGCTGAGAGATGGTTTGATCGTGCGTGAGCTCTGCCTCAGGAACAGGTCTGTATCTCCTTGCTAGGTAAAGATTTGTGTGACACACGTAAGCGGTGCCGCACTTACACTGGAGCAGGGCGGGCCCTCAGCTATGACGCCTCCACAGAGCAGTCGTTATGGTAGCAGTGAGTTTGGCTTCAATATGTAGAACATGATGCCAACCATGCCCTCACTGAACACAATAGGTTGCATTGAATATCAAAACAGAATTTGGTAACGCATTGTTTTCTCGCTGAAGGCACCCAGTTGATGAGTGTTGAGGTTTGCGCTCCTTGACTAGTATCAGAGACGAACGCTTTAACTGCCGAAAGCAGCGTCACTGTGTTAGCGTCAGTAAGTTCTGGAGCTGCTAGCCCTGCCTTTCAAGGCTCTGTTTGCCCTGGCGCAGGGCTGTTGCAATCTGGCTGCCCTCCTTTCCGCTCTGAAGGTAAGAGTAAGCGAGGGCTCTCAGCACTTCAGCCTCCCCTTGCACATGGCCAGCATGCCCCATCTCTTAGACTGTGGCTCTCTTCCTGCAGACGTCTTGTTATCTAGGCTTTTGACACAGAATAAATGAGAACATGGAGTTTTTGACTGTGGAGGGTGTACGTAACTTTCTTTAATTATGCCGTATTGATTTTAATTTACACAGGAAGCTGATATATTGAATTGGGAATACAAAGGCAAAGTTCATAGCTTTCACTTGGCTAATGCCATCTTTACAGTGTCCTTCACGTTTCAAGGCAGCAGTCTCTGAAATCTTCACGCCTTTAAAAACGCTCTTTCTCATCCCCGCACAACGGATGAAGGAGCACTTGTCTTGATCTAAAGACACATAGGTGGGACTAGCTGTGGTTCTGCTCTGACGTACGACCACTTTGTTTGGGGAACACTAGAGAGGTGAAGGTTGCTGAAGCCCTTTGTCTGAAATCTAATTGAGATACAATTAACCACGCTATTTAACTCTGTTAAATGTTCTATATAAATACTTACTAGACGCTAATTGTCCTCATTTAAATTTAATTTAGGTAGGAGTTATTTGACAAATTTAGGGATCAGATCGTTGCATTCCAATACAACATTTACTACCTCAATTTGATGTATTTTTAAATCATCCTTCCTCTTCCTAGATAACATAGTCTTCAGAAAAGAAATAGAAGCTTAGCCAGAACATAGGAAGAATCACTGTTATATAGACGGAAAATAGCTCTGTCTTTCAGGGCTTGTCTCCTTAATTATTAGGAAATATATACACTAATCTTATTTCTCATGAGAGACACATTTTCTGTCTCTCCTTCCCCTTCCACACATGCAGCACTAATACTGTTGTTCTTATACTTGTAGCTTGTAGCCTGTACAAGTTACGCAGAGATCTTTGATAACCGTGCACTATGATTTTGAGTGTAGCTCTGCTGAGATATTGATTGCTGCATGCTCAGGAAAACCGTTTCAGGTAAATCAATTTTTTGATTAGCTAGTTCAGCTAATTGAAAATGGATGCCTGCCTCTTGCGTGTTCTTTGCTGGTGTGCGTCCCTGTGTACGCTTAAGCTCAAAATCTCCACTTTCTTGCGTAGCTGCACCGTGAC
>KL279102.1:14640-28362 GCA_000699545.1 Podiceps cristatus | reverse complement strand
TGGAACTCTGTGATCCTTGGGGTCCCTTCCAACCCAGACCTTTCTATGATTCTATGATTCTGTTGGAAGGACAAAATTTGTTGATGTCATGGTTTAACCTCAAATGGTAACCGGGCCACACAGCCGCTCTCTCACATCCCCCCCTCCCCAGTGAGATGAGGATGGGAATCAGAGAGGGAACCTGCAGGTTAAGATAATAACATTTTACCAGGACAGCAAAGTAAAAGACAGAAGTATATTAATTATAATAATGATATATAAGGATAGTAGAGTATACAAAATGAATGATGCACAATGTCTCACCACCCGACCACTGACCCAGCCCGTCCCGAGCAGCAGTCGGGGAGCAGGGATGTTCCCCCACAGCCATCCCAGAACAGCAAGTTCAGAGAGAGCGAGTGAGGGAACAAACAGGCCCAAATGAAATAAAACAAAAAATAAGTAACAAGAAGGGAACCTGAACAGAACACAAACCGGACAAGGAACCAGAGCCAGGGGGCAATGGCCGACCCTCCCTCACCCCGGCCATGCCGTCTATGGCACGGAACACTCTCTCTGGCCAGTTTGGATCAACTCTTCCGTCTGTGCCCTCCCAAGTGTTTGCACCTGCACAGCAGCAAAACCTGGGAAACTGCAAAATGTCCTTGATCGTTCAGCAGCAGCGAACACCAGCAGCTGCTGTCACTGTGTTTCACATAATAAATCCAAAACAGGAGCTGCTGAAGGCAAAAATATCTCTGTCCTGGCTGAAACCAGGACAGTTGAACAGTGGTCCCTTTTATTGTTTTATTTGTACAGAAATAATTACTGCCTAGAGCTTTGCAACTGTATTATTGTCACCGCATACACTTCATGATATTTCGTACGGGGCTGTGATCTTGTGAAATTCATACGCTAGGAACCATCAGTGTTGTCAGCCACGGCTGTTAATAGATGTCCTTGCTCTTCCGGGATCAGAACTGAACCAGTACGCTGCGGCGTTGTCCTGGGGCTGCTAAGCTACTAGGAATTGTGTTGCTTCTCTAAGGTGAAGAACTGAAATCACGGAAGAGCTGATGACTGGTGTATGGGAATTTATTTATATCCACTGCCTAAACCAGACAAGATGTTCCGTTTCCTGTCTTTAACACACAGTGGCAATATTGGCGCTGCACTGACTCTCACATTCTGTACCAAGAGACATTTAATTTTGGTAATGACTAAAGGGGTCATTTATGTATTTTGTCTGCATTAAACTAATGTTAAGACTCCTCAGTGGAACTATTACATACAGAATTGGTCTTAACATTTTGACTAAACTAATAACATAGGCGGAGGTAAGGTTGTGATAAAAGAAAAAAATATTTCTTCTTTTAAATTTGGGAATGTAGCTGATAAGTAAGAGAACAGGCTTGCTCTGTACAAACTTCAGGGGAGGAAAACTGCCTTGGTTTTGTTCCTCTTTTAATTCAGAACTTTGGTGGATGAACACATTCCTGTTCCCCCACAATTAGGTTCCATTCGTGAAAGAACTGCAGCACCGTGAAAGAATTCGTATCCAGCACTGCCGGCAGCATCGTTTGAGAGGCCCCGAATGCCCCCTTCCCATGGGCGCTGCCCTCGGAGACTAGAGCAGCCTCGGGGCTGGGGCAGGTTGTCACGGGGCACAGGCCAGGGCTGGAAATGACTTCTTGTGCCACCTGGCAGCAGTTTGCCATTTGTCTGCGTTTCACTGTCACCCCAAGGGGACTTTTGTAGAGGCGGATTTTGGCACTGTTCTTTTCTCCCTTGTAGTCATTCAGTTTGGATTCATCACTCTCTTCGTGGCATCCTTTCCCCTGGCTCCCCTTCTTGCTCTGATGAATAACATCCTGGAGATTCGAGTAGACTCCTGGAAATTAACCACTCAGTACCGGAGACCTGTGGCTGCGAAAGCACATAGCATAGGGGTTTGGCAAGAAATCCTGAACGGAATGGCCATCTTGTCTGTTGTCACTAATGTAAGTACATTAACTGTGCTACATCAACTTTGATTCTTCCATATACTCAGAATTTGCAGATGTAAAAATCAGCTGATGCTTTTTCTCCTTCATCAACAGCATTCGCTTTATCGGGTGTTACCCTAGAGAGATACGATCAAACCTTTTGGGTGGTTCGGCTTGTCCGTGGGTGGACGACATGCAGCTCCCAACCCATGTTTTGTTGGACCACAATCTCTCATTTACTTGCCTGTGTTTTTCCAGCATTTTGGAATGGTGTATGCCAGTCTGAAGCTTAGTCCGACGAAGCACACCGATTGCCCGAGGGGACTGTAGGGGACAGGAGAGGTGGATTAATTGTTGGCCAGGTGACATTTCTGGCTTGCCACAATGAGGCTTGTTCTGTGGGAATTCTGCTTGTTCGGCTGCTTCTGGATGCCCCTCTGGGGGCAGTGGCTCCGAGTACTTTTTATAAACTGGGAACTAAATGTTAACCTAGTCTTCCATCTGAAGTACAATGCAAAGCAGACTGCTGAGCAAAACAGTTGCCTTTCTTTAATGTGGGATATTAAACAGTTTCAGATCTGCAAGCATCTTAGGCACAAACCCACTTACGGGTGTTGCCTAATGAGCAAGGTACCTGAGCATCTTTAGTATCTCACGTTTCCAGGCGAAATGTGCTGGTAGCCACTGTTTCCTTCTTAAATACAGCTGGAGAAAATGTCCCCCCTTCTTTCATAAAGTGACCACACGCTGGATTCGAGTTCATCTGTCTCACAAGAATTGAAAACCACATCTCTCACTAAGGAATGCTGTTATCACAGATAGGAGACACTTTGGTGTGAGGGATATTTGGGATTTGGTGCCTCTTGTAAGGACTGTTCACATGCTTTGTTAACTGAGTGCCGGTCCTTGCAGCAGAGGCTGCAGCCAACATCTTTACCAAGGTGAAGCGCCCTAATCACGCTCAGCCTTGCTTAAAAGGCCCTGGATTATGCCACAGAGTCACAGTACCAAAACCACTTTATGAATCTGCTCACAAGTTCTGTGTACCACTTCCTTACTTGGGTTTTTTTTTTCCCATTTCTTTTTCAGGCTTTTATTGTTGCATTCACATCAGATATGATTCCTCGTTTAGTTTACTACTACGCTTATTCTGAAAATGAAGACTCGCCTATGTCTGGATACATAAACAATAGTTTGTCAGTGTTTCAAATCTCAGATTTTCGTGACAGAAACAAGCCTAAACTGAATCCTGAAAACCTTCTCATATGCAGGTTGGTGTTGGTGTCACAATAAATATTTTGTCACTGTTTAAAATACAGCATAAAAAGTCAGTGTAGATCTAAGTAGTCCACTAGAAATTAAATGGTGTCATTCTCATCATTCTGAAGTGTGGGAGGTAAGATTTAAGCTATTAACGAGGCAGTGCTTGAGATGGAAAGAGATCATGCCAGCAACGAAAAAAAGTCACCTTTTTGTTGTTTGAGAGTCTCATTGCTAATGTTTTGTCTGGTTGGGTTTGGTTTTTTACTTAATTAAACTATTGATTTTTGAGTGATGGAGGAGATTTATGTCCCTGAGGTTGCTAACTTCAGCTTATATTTTCAAAGGTTTTTAGGCTGCAATGCCTAAGTGGACAAGGAAGTATCATTAAGGGGATGTTTAGATTCCAGAGCTGAAAATTAGATACGGTATTTGAAGTCAATTGTTACTGTGCTAGGTACCACCAAGGATCAGGGCCTCTTTTTAAAAAATCATCCTTTCTCTCAAGAAGAAGCATTGGAGGTTCTAGAATTGAGAAAGAGTTTGGAGAAGTCCATGGTAAAAGAAAAGTATGGATTTGATGAAAAAAAAAAAAATCCCAAAACAAATGAACCAAAGAAAAAAAAACCCAACACTTTAAGAAGCAGCTACATTTGTATGAGATTTTAGCTTTAAAGCCCCAGGAGTCCTTATCCTACTTACACGTGTGAGTGTAGAACATGCACTCAAGACTCCTTCCATTAAGACCTGCCAGTCCATAATCTGTCCACATCTGTCACATATATTCAATACTTGTCCATGACTGTGTGATACATCCCATCACTCTGTCCTGTATTATTTGATCGTTGCCTGAAAAACAAGTAACCTATGTACAAAATTTCACTTCTCGCACGTCCTCATCCCTGCTCTGTTGCTGTGAACGTGAGGGTGTTTATGCAAACATAAGATAGAAACAAATTGAGAGGCGACCTTTGTCTGCAGAAGGAAACAGACCATTTAAAACAAGATAAAACGGTTCCTTAAGTGACAGCTGTATTTGCCTGCAGCTGTCCCTGAGCTTGTAGTCTGTCACAGACTGTGACATTTCACCTTTCCATGTCTTCCTATCCAACAGGTACAGAGACTATCGATATCCTCCCGATCATGAGAGGAAGTACTTGCACAGTATGCAGTTCTGGCACATTCTTGCTGCAAAACTGGCCTTTATAATTATTATGGAGGTACGTTCCCTCGAAATTTCCTTCCAAAATTGGTTTCTTAAAGATTCTCTAGGTAGCTACTAATGTTACAGAAAATAGAGTTGCTGGGAGTATGAAATAGTTTCTTCCCTAAGTAATACCAACTCCTCATGTCCTAAATGATTACTGTAACGAGCTCTTTTAACTTCAGGGAGTTAACCACGGAGTAAGAGCAGTGAAACAGGCTGAGGAGACTGCTAAATTTGATCAAAATAAACCAGCAGAATATAAAAGGTCTTTATGCAGATGGAAGAGACATGAGCCAGCAGGACTAGCACCTTCGCTCCTACTGGTGTCATTAAAAAGCTGTAGGTGAGACGACTGTATTCAAAATCCAGAAGGCATTCTGCAGCGATGTATACTGGCAAAAAATAGCCAAATCAATAATTTGGATAACTGGCGCTTCAGTATTAAGCCACTGTCTCGCAAGTTCTCAAGGGAAAAGGGAGTTGTTGAAGTGCTTTTCTCATCACTTTTACTACTGTATCTTATCAGCTCTCAATAGCTGGGTGTTATCAGCGCAGCCATTTGAATTCTCTAAGAAACCACACAGGGGTATCAGACGGTGATGCTAGGCATTCAGAACCTGACACTTTCCTCTGGGGTTTGCTAACTCATAAATGGTTTGGAATTCAAGTTTCTGCATAAAAGGAAGTGGATTAGTTTTCCTGCGCATCTTAGATACACATGAGTTTGTTAGGTATTGTTCCAGGACAGCCAAATGAAATGAATTCTGTTTGTGAACTAAAAGTGATCTATTGGGCCTTAGATAAAACAATAGGCGCAATAGGTGCTTCAATTGGTAATGAATTGTTACGTTTCTCCTGGGTTCCTTTTTTAACTTTTTTTTTTTTCTTTTTTTCAGCATGTTGTATTCATCGTCAAATTCTTTGTAGCATGGATGATTCCCGATGTCCCTTCAGACGTGAAAGCCAAAATAAAACGTGAAAAATATTTAACACAGAAAATCCTACATGAGTACGAACTTGAAAAACTGAAGGAGAGACTGTGTCAAGGTGATAAACGAGCCACGGAAAAGGAGTTCATCGCCACAGAAGGGAGAATGGAGTTATCCAGAGCCATGTAGTTGAAAAAACAACTGTGTGGGATTTAACTCATTTTAGCTTTTTTATCTTTGATTTGCTCACTACACATCATCTTGAAAGCTATAGGGCAGTTTCGACCCTTTGCTTTCAGTCCAAAGATTTTAGACTCTTCTTTAAGTCTTACTGAGCATTCTAGGTTTGGTAAATCTACTTAACTGTACGATTTCAGCACTGTTTTCTATTTATCCATCACTTTGAATTATAGGTGTAATCTCATAATCCTAGAGTTTGGATTCCCCGTATAGGGAATGCTACCCTCCAAGGGCTCGCAGGGTATCATAAAGTCATTACCACCAAGCCCCCCCGTTGCTAAACGCAAAGTTCCAGGCTGTATCCCAGCTGAATGAAAAGGGTATCATAGAGGACTCCTGCTGAGGAAAATGCTGAGAATTATTATTTTTATGACATGATCATTTACATAGGAGAACAGTCCTGATACAAGGGTTAGGGTTTGGGGCTTTTTTTGTATCCACGATGTCTTACAAAATATTTGTTTGCAGTTTTGAACTTCTATACACTTTTTAGAAGGAATTGTTTTTAAAGATATATTGGCTTAATTCTACTCGGAATTATCTATAGGCACAGAATTCAGTTAATACATACTAATGAAGGAAAAAAACCCTGTCTCATATTTTCATAAAGATATCATCTGCCAAAGAGTTTGCTCTTTAAATGCAAATATTGTGGAATCATATAATTACAGTGTTTTTTGAAAAGATGTATACATTTTGGACAAGTACAGCTGATTTATTGCTCAGTCTCAAACACCACCATTGGAAAATCACGCTTGACCAGTTTTGGCCAAAATTGCTCCTTTGTTTGGATTCTTTGGATTCTCAGTGAATGCCAACAAAGGGCTAAAGCTGCGTGTCTGTACGCGACGCGTACTGTGGAGTATGGCTGCACCGCGCAGCGGACTGGGAGCTGGGCCGCCACACTAACTCATCTAGCTGTATGGTTTGTACATGGATTTGTATTCAAGAGTGTTTAAGCATGCCAAATAATCTATGTTTACATTATTATTGTCCTTATACATCGGAGGTTTTTGGGTTGGGTTTGGTTTTGTTTTTAAGAAGGATTCTTTCTTTCTGTTTTGTCATGGGCCTTGTCTACAAAGTTACTGAGTTTATAAATATATAATAACTACTTGTGCAAAGTAGCTACCAGCTGTTTCTGAATGTGCCCTCATTTTATAATTTGAAGCAGTTAGGCATTTTTATGATTTTGCTGTATATTTCAAACATATCAACACTTCCATGCTTAGTGCCTTGTTTATTCGCGTTTGGCAAAAGATGTGAAAATGATGGCTGTGGGGAAACGCGTATTTCCAAAGCGTGCTTGCAGGCATCGTGATACTGTGAGCCTGCACACGTAGCTGTGCAGCGTTAGCCAAGCCATGCCTGCCCTGGCACGCTTCTGGGCTAGTGCTACGCAAGCCGCTCGCAGGGAGCAGTTCATGCCTAGACTGCTTAGATAAAGTAGCACCAGACTGTTGAGTTCTCTCTTGCTGACGTACACTAGCTAGAGAGATGAGAAATTTTACTGTATTTGCACTTTGAAAGTTATACTTCCTTGCAAGTATACACAAAAAAAAAATTTAGATTTGTATTCCGTATCAGCCAAATGATGTACTGTTTACTAGATCCACGACTTAAGGGTTCTGTATTTTGTTTTAGCAGACCTAGCCTATGTCTTGGGATGCTTGGCTAGTAACCTTAACGTTGTAACAGGGTTTTAAATCAAGGTCTTGAGTCGAACCGTCATGACTAGCAAAAGTTTTAGTGTTGAAGTGCCTACCTCGAACAAACATCACATGGTTTGGCTGCCAGTCAAGGAGTTGAAGCAGATGTACATTTCTCGTTACTGTAAGTTATTCAGCTTCGTTCTGTAAGTTTGCTTGATAAACCAAGGGTGTTGGCAGTTCATGTTCGTGATGAACTGACCGTGTTCTTGAATGTTCAGATATATTTGAAGTAATGGATTTATTGGAGGAATGCATGTATAACTACGCTAGCTCTGCTGCTTAGTGTATAAGCCAAAGAGGAGTATCGATCACCATAATTATGTCTGCGACACCAGAATTTACACCATGCAAGCACTTTGCTGCTGCTTACACGTGTACTGTTAACCGCGCTGCTTAATTTAGATGTCACGGTTTTGTTACTGTTAGCGATGCAAACAGTTGCCTCAAAGGTAAGGTGATGAGCTGCAAAGCCGTATTTCTATGCAAAACGTACAATCTGATTGAAGCTGAAAACATTGGAGAATTCAGCATTAGCTGCACTATTCCCCCTTACAGAACTTCAGTTTCTTCAGGTCCTGTAATGAAGTGTCCTAAGATCCTACACTTGAAAAGATGTCAGCAGAAGAGATGCATTGTGAATGAATACTGCTGTGTAGCAGCAAGATGGAGGAAAGCAAGGAAACACCTTAGTTTGGGATACAGCATCGATATGCAGAAGCCCCGCATGAATCTGAATTGATGTTCTGACCTCTACTCCTTACTTCTTTCAAATTTATATTTTGAGATCCCTTCCTATTTAATGCTATACAGACAGATGTTTTGCCTATGTTGTATCATACAATAGAAAGTTTATTTAAAAAAGAAATATATCTATATCTTACAAATGTATCATTACACTTCATAGCATTACTTCATATATAAACTGTTTAAAAGAGAATGTGTTGTCATATTAAGAGCTAATGTCACATAACAAAGTACGTCTAACACCTTGTTAATAATAGTTTGCCTTTACCTGTCATTAAGCAGTATTTTGACAAAAGATTATTAGTATGATTAGGAATAGAATGGTTCACATACATATAGCATTTCCTGAACACTTCCTTGAACAGTGACGAAAAAATAAGAAAAATGGGCAGGTCAGTTTGGGGTTGTGGTTATTCTTACTGTTGGGATATTTGGTTTTGATGGGTTCAATATAAGTATCTAAAAGTGTCCTTTAACCAAAGTGAAGACAGTTTTGTGTTGGAACTACTGTAATTCAAACAACAGTAGATTGCTTCAGTAGAATTGGTTAGAAAAAGAAAATTGGCTTTTCAAGTGTAATACAATCAGGGATTTTTTTTTTTCAATTAAAATCTAGTATTTTTACCTTGGAAAGATTTAATGTGGTATGTTCTAAGCAAATGACTGCAAAATAAGAGCGCTACTATAAGACACTATACTGTTTTTTCTAGAAGTTTTTGTTACTATGCTTTTACTTTTTTACGTAATACTATCGGTTTGAGAGAACACAGTGAAAATAGATGGACTTTGCTACTGGTCTATGTGTACCGCTTGTTTTGACTTGTACTGTCACGTAATCTGAGTGGCATTTTTGTCTGCTAAGTATGTTGCTGATCTATATGATACACTAATGTTGGAATAAATTTTTTTAAACATTGCATTCAGCTAATTTATATATGTACATTTAATAAGATCTAAATCTGGCAAATAAAGCAGTGTTTATTTTTAATGTGCTGTCAACTTGGTTTTGAAAATTCAAAGAATTCAGAGAGGAGCTGAAGTATTAAAAATGAAAGGCCCAGACAGCCTCATGAGAAAAGTATTCACACAGATTTCTGCAACTCACTGCGGGACACTTGGATGCTGTGCATAGATTTCTTGCAGTTGTAACTTCACAAGTTTCTTACTCAGATTATTGAATGAAGCTGCTGTCCGACGGCCATCTTCCACTCGGTAATCATGTTGTGTAACTGGCTTTTCTGTCTTCATGCATTTTGCTGAAGTTGCCAGGGAAAAGCTGTACTAAGTTCTGCATAGATTGTAGGCAATACACATGGATGGAGATGGCATGAGAGTGCGACAGCCTGTCGGTCGGTTCTCCCAAGTAACAAGAGATAGGGCACGAGGAAACGGCCTCAAGTCACGCCAGGAGAGGTTTAGATTGGCTATCAGGAAACATTTCTTCACGGAAAGGGTTGTCGGGCACTGGCACAGGCTGCCCAGGGAAGTGCTGGAGTCACCGTCCCTGGAGGGATTTAAAAGACATGTAGACGTGGTGCTTAGGGACATGGTTTAGGGGTGGGCTTGGCAGTGCTGGGTTAACGGTTGGACTCCGTGATCTCAAAGGTCTGTTCCAACCTAAACGGCTCTGAGGACATTCAGCCTTGCAAATTCCTTACAGACAAGGGTTGAGTGGAATAGGCTCGGCACTTCCATCTCCCTTTAGGTATGGTACAAACAGCACGTTAACACGCATTCATTTTCAGCCGGGCTGCTTTCCCCTTCACTCCCTGGATAGCTTTTATCTTGCAGGGCCGGGACCTGAGGTGACTTCTCGAGTTCTCAGTCAGTCACACACACTGTTTTCACACGCAGCGCAAGTGGTTCATGTATGTGCACTTAAATAGCTTTGAACACGTATCCTGGAAAATATGGCAGAGCTAGAGCTTTTCCAAGGGACTGCTGAAGCTCCTAGATACCTCCACATATTTTAATCTTTCTTAAAACTCACTTCTGGCACTAGGGTAGGGCTTTGGATGAAATCACAGAGAATATGGATTCAAGTTTATGACTTGCTCTCGATAGACAGCACCAGCACATGTTCTCTCTCCCGTTATACCACGTTATCAGAACTCTGGGAACAGGGTCACCTGCCAGATTTGGCAGTCACATTTGTGACTGTGAAATGATAACTTAAGAGATGCGATAGCAGTAATCAAATGAAAGAAGTGTATGAGATGAATAAAACAGTCTTGTCTATATTAAAAGAAATGGCTAAAACAAGCAAGGTGTATTTATGTATTACGCCACTACCACTGGGCTGCTTACTGAGGTGGGATAGGTTACTTAATTAGGTATCAAAAGGAAAAATAAATTGTTAAGAAAGATGGAAAAAAAAAAAAGTAGTGGCAAAAGGAAAGCGAGGAAGGAAAAAAAAAAACACTAAGGTGCTGTTGCTATGCAGGATATAGGGGATACTTATGTATTATGAAAGTTAAAGGTTTTCAGGTGCATTCAAGCTTTGCCCTTGGAGGTTAAACCTTGCCTCCATTGAGGCCTCTGTAAATGGCTAATGAAGTTTAACTGGGGGCACAATTTCATCCGAAGCCCATTATATTTTATAGGAGGGAGTGGCGTGGTAACTTGTGAGACATTCACAAATCCTGGAGCGTACCTGGCTCTCCCCATGATCCGAAACTGCAGCTGCCCTTCAAAAGTCCTAATTCCTTCATTTACTTTGTGCAGTAAAGGGAAAGGTGCGCCAAAATTTTGATGGTTGTGCTTTTTGCACTGGAAAAATAGGTAAAGCACCTAATTTGCTCAGTGTCTTCATCTACCCAGATTAAAGGGCCTTCCTAAAAATATCTGTGATTATTCTATGCAAAAAAATGGTACAGAGCACTGAAGTACAAGCAGCATTTTGAACATGTGCATCTCGATCAAACTGGAGTAAAATACATTGTCTTAGAGGAGCAAAAAAATGTGTAACCCATTCGCTGGTAGATCAGTGGAAAAGAATGGCAAGGTGTGGAAGAAACGATACCCCAGCAGCGGAAGTCTGCACATTCCATATGTTTCAGATGTGGGGGCTCTGCAACAAATAAAATCTTGTCTAATGTTCCTTGAAATGTTCAAAATTTAAAAGAAAACCAGTGTTTCTCAGAATAACATCTTAAACATGGCGCTGTAAATACACTGAGGGCAGCACAACTGTGCCAGCGGCAGCTCCTGCCATCCGAGGGCCCCGTTTGTAACTGGACGGAGCTTTAGAACGACGCGCGGCTGAGAGACACGGGGGATGGGGTCGGGGTTCCCGACAGCTGGCGCGGCACAGGGACCGTACCGAGAGGGCAAAGGCAGCCCTCACAAAGGGCTCGCTTAGGCATGGGAATCCTTCCTTCCCTAGACAGATGGAAAGGGGTAAAGGGGAAAAAAAATTACGATCATTACCATATGAATGATAACAAAATAATTTCCAGAATATTTGAATTACTTGATAAGCCACAGCTACTATTTCTTGTCTGTCTCCCTGCATTCTCAGGGTGGTCACAACAACTCTCTAGCATAGTCTTGGCATCCTCAAAAAGGAATAGCTAAATTCAATCTTGTTCTGGTTTTAAATAATCAGTTGTCCCTACCCAACACTTACATCATTCTGATGCAGCTCAGGAAGTTTGGGGTTTTTTTTTCTTTCTTTCTTTTTTTTTTTTTTTTTTTTTATGTAAGCATGTGTACCGTGAAATCTGCTGGGAGATGAGTAGGATGTGAAATTCAGCAGCCATATCAATTTTTGGAAGGCGCATATGCACATTCCCCTGGAATAATTAGTGACTATGCTTTCTCAGTCAGAAATGAGTCAGTCTGAAACATTTAGTAAGGGTATGATTCTTTTTAGTTCTTTTTTCAACTCAACAAACTAGTGCTGTATTTAAGTTCCTGACTGACCTAGCTTTGTCCTTGGGTGTTCTAAACATCCAACACGGTTCAGTGTTTCAGTTTTGGTACTGAAAGATGTAAGAGACTCCGTAACTACTTCTGTAGTCAGGAGGCATTAGATAAATGAGCCTTTTGTTGTCCCTTCCGTGCCGCAGTAGGCTCGAAATGCTTGACGTTGCCCGTATATCTGAACTGTGCCATCCTCAGCAACGGAAAGCCATGGTGGAAAAGCTCTGTCTCAGGTGGCCCCTAGTTCCAAGCACCTCCCATGCTGACGGCTTTTACTAGTTTCTCTCAGCTAGTGCTTGGTGCAATGTAACAGGAAGCCAACGTCCAAGCAGCACGCGCTGCATGCTTGCTGTCTCTTTTAACAAAAAGGAATAAAAATACTCGGAAAAGTGATAGGAAGGCTGAATTCTGTGTCACATTATAACATCAGCACAACAGACAGTTTTGCTACCAGATTCTTGTGAACAAACGCTTCTGTTGACATCAGCCTATCAGTAGCGTGTCAGCAAACCGCAATGCTACAGTTAAACCTGGTTTCTGGTTGGGCCATCTATATTATTCTTCAGGTAAAATCCTGGTTCCATCTATACTGATGGAAATTGTACTATTTTTTTCAGATGTGGCCAAGATTTCAACATTTCTCTAACAAAGATCCAGGTAAAAAACCCCAGCTGAAATAGGTGGGCCGAGAGATTTCCATACAGCTGAGCATCGAATGGCAAGCTGCTGATTTTGAAGGTGTCTAGACTTCATGCTGCTCTAAGCCAGCTGCTAGTGCATCGCAATCGGGGAGGACTCCCTGCGTTCCCCTTTCACACGGCACTGCCTCTGTGTCACCGTGGCTTTTTTGGCTTCCTCAGAAGCAGTACAGGAGACAATGCGGCAGCAGTGCCGAGCACCAAATCCGAGGTGCCAGGTCCCACTTCCACTCGGCTGCTGGCAGGGGTTTCCTTGCAGGGGGGTCGGTTTCACAGCTAGAGGTGAGATTCACGTGCCTCCAGAGCATCCTCCCGAGGTGCTGCAGAACGTGAAGGGGCACGTGGCAGGCAAGAGAGAGTTGTGCTGGGAAAAGGGTATTTGTGTTGATGCCACATTGCATGAACATTTCAAGAACTATTCCTTGTATCGCAGCCAGGAACTCAAGGCACTCTGTGTCTGTGATGGTTCCTGCCACTTCGACTCCCCTGAAGCTGGTGTGTTTAGGTTCAGGCCAGAGAAACGACAAGAGATGATCCTGTGGGGTGTCAGGGATGTTTCCTTGGGAAAAGAAACATTTCAACCTTCTACTTTTTTCTTTTCTTTTTTTTTTTTTTTAGTGGGATAGTCTGACATATCACTATAAAGGGATTTTTTTCACAAAGATTTCTAACCAGAAAAGTCTCATGTTTTGAGTGAGGGAACAAGAAGATCCTGTGCATTCTATGGTAAGCAGTAATGGCTTTTTCAGTGTATCTTTGCTGCTGTACACTCACGTGAAAATAGCAAATGATTCTGTGGCTACAACCAGCCTGTCACGATGACTCGTGTTTTAATTAGAAGATGCCACAGTATCCTGAGTCACCACGTACCAATGAGCAACATTCAACTTTTTCATCAAGTACTCTCTTTGGGCCTGGCAAAAAGATGATGATGTTGTTAATGGGGTCATTACTGTGATCAGAGCTGAAGGAGGAGATGTGGGTAGAGGAAATCAAAGCAGAAAGAAACCTGCTTTGTACTTTTACTGTAGGTTCCAAGTGCTA
>KL279102.1:2700-13662 GCA_000699545.1 Podiceps cristatus | reverse complement strand
TGCTGTCACCGTGTTTCACACACTAAACCCAAACCACAGGAGATGCTGAAGACAGAACCAGCTCCGTCCTGGCTGAAACCAGGACAGCGAGTTTCCTCATTCTGCAATAAATGCCAATTATTTGGCACAGATTTGGCAAACAAATGCACAAAATTCTCAGTCATTCTGAAACTTTGTAATTAAACCTCTATCCTGCAAAAGGGTTGATATTATTTAGCATAAGAAAAGCAAGTGATATGGGATCGTTGTCTTGGAAGAACATGTTCCTTGTTGCTTTTTAAAGCATGCTGGAACAGCAGCTGGGCCTGGAGGTGCTCTGATAGGGTCAATCCAAAGCAGTGGGTAGGAACTTCTCTGTTGATTTTAATGCATTTGATCAGACCATAGTGATTTGTCAGTAAAATGTCAAACACCTAAAAAAATGAAGACAGTCCAACCATGAATCTCTTCTCAGAACTGGCAAGAACGATACAGGCAATCACAAGCTGTTCATGTTAACTGTAACGCAGAGAGGAGACGTCTGTCATATAAAATGGAAACATCGTGCTTTCTGCCTCTGCATTTGGATAGAAAACAAAGATTTTAGTGCAAATGCAGACACCGTCTTGGACACTGTTCACAGGACTCTCCTTCCAGGGACTTTTTCTTCATCCTATCTGTGGGGCTACGGAACATCTCTGTTACCTGGAGTTTCATCTTCCAGCGGAAATGCTGGACTCAGAGAACATGATTTTCCCTTGCAGGCTGGTCTTAGCTGGAACCGTGCGGCTCCTAACCCTTCCCTTTCTGATTGCTTTTTAAGCCAGCTGCACTGTATCTTTTGCGATGTTTTTTGCAAGACAACCTGAGCAGTTTGCCATGTTTGCCACTACAGTAACATCTATTTTGTCACGTGCTGGAGCATGGATGGCTGTTTCACCTTGCAGCATCCACTGAAATCCTTGAGGGTGTCAGGCAGTGGTGGGTTCTGGTTTGCATGGACAATGACAGCCGTGACCAGTGTGCCAGTCACCTCCCTGGTCAGTGCTCAGGCAAGCCCAAACAACAACACTATTTGTTGCATCTATGTAGTTTCCAGCTTCACCCCTCCAACAATCCCCCTTTTCTGGAGCTGTGCAGCTTCTGGCCGCTTTCCGCCCTTCGTAGGCATTTGCTCCTGTTAACCACAGCAGCATCAGGATGCGGACAAATGGAGCTCTCCTTTCCTTTTAACGGGAATAAACTTGCCAGACTTAGGTATTCCACTCCAATCACTTTTGCCTCCCTTTGTTTTCCTTAACCCTTGTGAAGAAAAACATGCATCTTCTGGAGAGCACCCTGGCCACTGCCAGGAAACCCTTGGGGTGGGTGGATACTGCCTGGAGACGGCAGCACGCAGCCTGAATACCTGCATCAGTCCTTTCTGCTGCTTCTTAGCTGGTGGGGATTTTTGAGAACAGGTTACTATCCGAGTAGCCTCCTCATTTGTAACAGCACCGCCTAGAAAGGTCAGCAGCAGAGCGCATCTGTATGACCAGTGTTCTTCGGCCTCCCATGATATTAGCTGAAGAAATGAAAACTTTCCTGCCGTTGAAATCAATAGCAAAGTCCCATCAACCTCCTGAGATGGGATTACACCACACATGTAGGAAACGTACCAACACTCTTGCTTATATTCTAAAGACGACTCCTTTGGGCAGCTTCAGGCACCCTGCAAAATGGCTTCGGGCACCGCAATTGCCAAACCCCAACCCTGAATATTCTGTGATTTTAAACAAAACGAAGGATACAATGAACAGAGCTGGCAGAAAAACTAAAAACAAACAAACAAACAAAAAAAGCTTTCAAAATTTTCTTCTGAAGACTCACAACTGATCTCTTTGACAAGATTTATTTCTTTTATTGTTTTAATACATCCCAGGTACTATTAAAAATGTCAGTAAAAGGAGATAGCACATTTTGACCCACCATTTCTGGCAAATTAAATGATTCCTTTAGTTTTATTTCCTGGTTGCTAACCCAATTTTTTCTAAAATAGGATTTTTCATGAAAAATAAACTTTGATGTGGACAGCTTTTAAACTGAAAAAGCTTTAAATCATACAAATTTTTCTAAATGGCTGTTAAGTATGCTTTGGAGAATATTTTAAATTATTTTTCACTATTTTTTGTTACCATCAAAGGCAAAAATTTTTCTACTTCTTGCGATTCTCAGTCTTCCATCTTGTTCCGCAAGACTGAGTTACCAGTTCCCACATTCTATTTGCATTTCAGCTACTTGGATGTGCGGGGTGTCGTGTGGCCATAACATCAGTCAGATTATATATGATTAGTAGCCTATTTATAAGAACTGGAGAACTAATCTCAGGCCAATTCATAAATAAAAAATCATGAGAAATATCAGGTATTTCAATGTAATCAAGAAAAAAAAAAACAAAACAAAACCAAACGTTCTTGCATATGCTCAGGTTACTCCATCTTCCCTCCTGATGTGCAGACAACAAAGGACAACTGAACCTGATTTCTCTTGGAGTAGCTACCAGCAGAAAAACGGATGAAGTTACACTTTTGTCAAGTATTTGTTAAGGGTATCAGAGCTGGGCCCAAATGTTTAGAAACATGATCAACTACATACAGAGATATTTTAATTTTGAAGGTGATCTTTTCCTATTTATGTCCCTCTAACCTTTTGTGAAATAACAAGGTTTAAATTAAGAAAAAGCTTGGAGAAGAAGGTGTACAGCTGTCCTGTACATTTGCCATCCCACTTCCACCGATAAAGAGGCATCCATTCAAATGCTGGGAGCCACTGGATTTGTAAACTGCTTGTTAACCTACTACGGGGAAATGGGGTAGACGAGGCATGGGATGATGAGGCATAGAGTACTTTGGAAAAAAGGAACATGTAGGTGAAATGGAAACCCCCTTCTCCCACCACAAAAGGCCCAGTTATGGCCTACTTTCAGGCCGATAACCTGCCTGTGGTATGGGAAAGCAATTCCAGAAGGTGAATTGTTGTGAGATTTCCTGCAAAAATGCTAGCACGCATGAGAAAGCCCTATTGTATCTAAGGTCATATTCCTTGAAGTTGTGTTCCAGTAGAGAAACCTGGTCTGTTTTTTACACTGTCTGGCCTCCCCTGTGTCCCTCGTGGACTTAAGAGAGAATCCTGCTCTTTCATTCCTTTACTGGTTGTGTTTTCCCATCTCCTTCAGGCTGTAGGATTGGTCACCCATCCTTTTAGTGAAGAAGGATTAACGAGGATCATTTTGAAGTCTATTAGAAATGCTGGAGAGTAGAGGGCAGCTTTTGAAAGACAAGCAATCAATTTTTGAAGCCTTTTGGAGAGCACTAGTCAAGGTACAAGACTTGAGGAAAGGAAAGATGCCCACGTAGACTGGGAAAGCATGTGCCGCACGAAGCCCTTAGGTGTAATGTTAACCAGATGTGAAAGTACCTCTCGATGATTTATGATGTGCACTGATGATGGAGCACGCACCATTCGGAGAGTGATTAATATTCTTGTCATAAACAGAAAGAAACTGGCAGTTTTCCAAGGAAATTTGCCTGTGAAAGCAGAAGACCAACCCAATTCACCAAGAGTGACTCAGTAATATGAGACTGATTGAACTCGTGGATTCAGTGGAGATTTTTATTAGAGATAAACTACCTCCAGGGAAAGGCATTTCCATAAGCCATGGGGGCCTCGTAGTAAAGGAGAATTTGGAAGTGAAGAAGATGTGACTGACAAAATGGATTTTCAGGGACTACTTGCTTTCCAGCTATTCAGTTTGGGAATACGTAGTTATTTCAGAGCTTCGTTTACTATATGATTGTTCCTAACAGAAAGTCAAAAAATCACGAGCCTTGTTGTTGCAAAGGCCACAAAAACTCGCCTTTGTAACGCTTCTGATATGTTCAACCCTTCAGAACGCAGAAGACATCCAGAAAAAAAGGAATATATAACAACATGGTAGGTGTGAACAAATTGGCAGTCTCAGACCAATGACTGGACATATGCATCACTCCAAAACAAAATGCACCAAAACAACAATAGGTACAACTAGTACCTTCCTTATTGAGTTAAAAGTCAGTCTACCATGATACGGGGAAAAAATATTCTGCACAGAAAACATATGGCATGATTCAGATCACTGTAAGAAAATTTAGATCCTTTGTTCTGGAAATAGCCCCAGTGATTTTATTGGAATTCTATGCAAAGTAAGACCTACAGTTTAGAACTGTAGGAAAATATTAGGTGAGAGAGAACAAGAAAACAAACAACTAAATTTAACAAGCTATGTGTTGCAGAATTAATTACCTAGCTGCAGCCCCCAGGGTGTGATCTCAGGACATCTGGCAAACAGCAACAGAACCGTGCTTGTAGCCTACCTTTTCTTACATGTTTATACACATCTCAGTCTTGATCTTTGCTTGGCTGTAGCGTAATGTGTATCGTTCATGGATAAAGCAGGCTTAATAGCTAAGGAATACCTATTCCCCAACAGGGCTTTAGAACAACCAAATGGTAAGACAATTTTTGAGGGAACTGGCATCACTTCTGAAAGGAGAGCATAGAGAATCTGAATCTGTGCATGGAAGGGTTCTCTGCTAAAGGCAGACCACAGGTAAAATGCACATTAAAGTTAGTTCTGTACAGAAGGCCAAATCCTGATTTTTTTCTCAGTATTCAGCAGAGACATGCCTCCTCCTGAGTTAGGCAAGAATACAGCCTAAGCCGAAACTTTGACATTTGTCTTTTTCCTCCTTTAAACTGTTATTTCTCTAATGGATTGAGAAGTTTCTGTAGCACTAAACCAGACAATAAGTAGCATTGCCTCATAGGAGCTTTCTAGCTACACTTTAGTATTTGGCTTTGGCAAACAGAGTGGGATTCATAGATCATACACCACAGCACACAGAGATAGCACGAATGGTAATACCTATCGCTCCTCCAGCTGTGGGGGGGAAAAAAAAGAAAAAAAAGAAAAAAGGCAGTTAAGAACGGCCGATGAAACAGTGCCCTTTGGGTAAAAAAGAGAAGCAGACAGGAAATCTTTGCCACAAAGGGAGCCAGATAAGTGCCTTAACTACAGAATGAGTTGTAATAATCAGATGTAATGCAGTAAAAGTCCATGCTGAAGGCCCAGTAGACTTCAGCTGTTAAGCCGAGGGCTGTTGGGCTGAAAACCAAAAGACAGAAAACCTTGTCCTGGCTTTCACAATGAAAATGCCAACGTAAGAGACAGACAAGGAAACCCTGAGCCTGGTAAGGGCTGAAGGTTCAGCATAAGTCTTTCGAACTGTTTGAGCTTCCAAGTCTTGTAAATAGACCAGTAAATATGTAATTCAAATTCACTTGCCCTGAGGGAGAAACCCTGGAATGTCTAAAGACACCAGAACTGGTCACACAGAGACTGAGTCACCTCAGAATCAAGGGGCTCAGTTTGATTCAGATGGAACTGAATAAGCCAGAGGCGTTCCTTGAAACATCGGAAGTTATGGCTAAGTACATCCAGAGGAACCTGGGAAGGAAAGGGAAGGGAAGGACAGACTTGGAAGTGAATCAGAACCAGGCTCTTAACCGTGTGGATGTGCCTGTCTGTAATCTGGTATATCTATACATAAAATTAAGGTGCTAAATAAGGGTCCAGAAGCACTCCACCCCTTTCAGTTTGTGCCTGCAGAGCCTAAACATGCCAGGGCAGAGCCATTGCAGCGTAGCTGCCAAAGCTAATATTACCCCAGGGCACTATTCAATGTGTTTGGAGCCACGGCTTCCTCTGGTGGAATTAAGTAGATAATCCACCAGATCTGTGATGATTTATTTATAACAATAAGAAAAAATAGATATAAAATAGTTACACTTAAACACCAGATTATAAAAGGAAATGTGCATGAAGCCTAAGCTTGAGGGTGTTCCCTGTGACATTTAGAAAAGGGATCTGAACTGAGAACTGGGTATTTCCAGTTACATTTAGAGATCACCGATATTTTGAAATGGATGGGTTGGGTGCTTTGGCCTAAAGATACCTATGTGATACCCCAGTCTTCCCCCCTGCCCTGTGGGACACAATGTAATCGTCATTGAGCTCATTAGCAGTGCCCTAAAATAAAGCAGAGGTTTTCCTGTCATTTTGAATTATCTGCTGCTCTAATGCATCCGGGGGAGAATGAACTTCTTAAGTATTCAACAAACCACCAGGAATAGCAGTTCTGTGCTCAGATTCCCTCAAAACTTTTTACAGTCTTTGGTTTTCCTTTGTACCTTGTGGTAAGCAAAAGAACATTTGGCCTTTTCCGCTTTCAGACCCAGGGACATGTTCTCCCAAGAAGGTATCCAACACTGCTTATGTATTTATTGTATAAAAGAGGCGAGACCTTTGTGGTTTATAGAAAGCAGTGGAATTGTTTCTCAAAAGAGAGAGTAATGGCAAAGATAACTTCCGCTATTAATGAAACATGACATCAACAAAAACAACATCTAATGCTGATTGTTTCAGTCCAGTTTTCTAATTAAATGAGACTTACACTTTTTGTGTGTGTGTGTGTGTGTCTGTCTGTCTGTCTGTCTGTCTGTTCCTCCTTCATAATCACTTTTGAACCTATTTCGGTCAAATTTGCCAGAAACACAAAAGTGCCAAAGTTAAGAGTTCACCATGATTTTCAGAAGAATAGTTTACCAAAAGCAGTTTTGAAAAAAAAAAGAGACACAATGAGGGAGAGGAAAAAAGCATCTGGTGACATGGCAGGAACAAAGGGTGCTGACAGGAAAGCGTTAGGGAGCACCCAGGGGAGGACTGGAGTTCCCATAGGTCCTGGCCTGGGCCTGCTGTGAGGAGGGGGTAGTAGAAAACCAGGGAAAGACAGGAAGGCTCAGGAAGCCAGGTGCATTCATTCTGACGCTCATAGAACAAGCAATGTTTGATTGATATTATAAATAAAATGATGAGAGCCTTATGATTAAAATATTAGTCATTTGAAGATACGCTGGCACTGCTAGCTTGGAGTAGTGTTATCTGATACAGATGCAAACACAGGACAGAAGAACTGTCCTCTCCAGATTCCTTATTTTCCTATTTTGGATCCAGTTGGACACAATTCTATTAGGCTGATTCCAAGGAAATTTAAGAGATGAAATGTGATTACATTCAGTCTTGAATTCACATGCTGGTTGTCAGCTTCTCAAGAAAGAAAGAAGGAAATACGGGCTGAATGGAAGCCTCTCTCGGTGAAAACCATGGCTCTTTCTTGGGAGGGCACGGGAATCACTTTCTACAGACTCCACTAGCCCCAAACATCAACTAAAGACACACGTTTCCTCCTTAATTATATTTTGCTACAGTTATACACACTGTCTCAATATCCTTCTACATAGAAAAGCTATGGTATAGCAGCTGAAAATACTCAAGTGTCCTCAGATCACTGGAACCTGTTCTGGCAGAGTCTAGTGGTGAAGGCGAGGTGTGTTGGCTGCCTATATCGCCAGCAAATTATACTTTGCTGGTATAGATTACTAATTACAGTTTGATGTATGCGTTTCTCCTTAGAGAAACCACTTTACATGTAATAGAATCTCCTATATTCTTCCTACACAACATTTCATATATTTTGGGTTAATTTAGTCTATTGACAAATGAGTATTTGTCCTAAAGAAGGATGATTCGCCCTCTTTCATAATCAAAAAACCCGAGGCATGGAAAAAATGAGTGACAAATTCAGGCTGTATTATCAATCCCAGACCCAACACTGTAGTCCAAGAGTCTGCCCGCAAACTCAGATGTCAGTTCCCTGTTGCACTAAGCACAACTGTTTTCCAAATACCTATTGTGAGTTGCGTTGGGTTGTTTTTCCCCACCAGGAGTACTTTCTTGAGCAAATGATGTACCTGAAGTTACCTTTGGTATCTCTTCAACAGTTCTCCTAGGAAATGAATGTCTATAATAGATTTAAGCCCTGTTCAAATCAGTGCGACCTATGATCTAAATGAACAGAAATTCCTTCCCAAACTTCTCTTAATACATTTTAAAATAATGTTAAGAGACAAGTCAACAGAAAAAAAGGACTACAGCAGCCTTAGAAAATCTGGTTCCGATTTTGTAGTTCTAGCAATAAAAAGGCATCATAATACAGTCTTCAATTTCGACATTTCCTGGAGTGAAAAGAGACCTGACTATCACTAAGACCAAACTGACTCTTGTGTAAAAGCCTTGCCTAAGCGGTTAAACAGTCCAATGATGGACACCATGGAACAATAAAATAATGATAGATTAATGATAGAAAAGATCATTAACCGTCATATTACTAAAAGATAGGCTGATATGCTGCAATCCTTGGCTAAATTTCATCGTGGGTAACCGCATCCCACTCACCAAGTGTCGCATAGCTTTCGGGTGTACTAAGAGGATTGTTGCTCTGGCTCACCCCCCGAGGTAGGTGCGTTTCTGTCTGTGTAACGTGACAGATGGCTCGAAGTCCTTCGGGATCCTTTGCATTTAACTCATGGAGCAGTACAGGAATTCAAAGGAACAGATATTCCTGTAATAGCTGGGAAGAAGACAAGCACCCCCATTTACTTTTAAGATAAATATATTCAATACTGGCAAATTACTCCACAGATATACAAAAAAAAAAAAAGGGGGGGGGGAATATTTTTAATATGAATATCATTGATTTTGTGATTGAAAAGATATTTGCCATTAAGTGGATTTTTATTAGATTTTTTTTTTTTTTATCTAGTTGCTACTATTAAAAACAAACTAGATTTTAGACAGGAAAGGGAGGATGGAGGAAATAAATAAATCTTTATGTAATGTAACTGGAAATTTTCCAGCAATGGAGCAGTCATATATGATAACTGCAAATCCCTTAGGGGTTGGTTTTCGTTCCCCCCCCGCAGTGAAATCCTCTGGACTAGTAGAACCAAAAATCAACTTCGGGTGCCTTAATGACTTTTACCACTAGAGGGCTGAAGCAACAGCTTCAACCCGGTGAGAATCCTGCCCAAACGAGCCAAACGCACCTTGGATTTTCTGAAAATTAGGCATTGTCATTAGAGTTCACACTATGAATTTATATGCTTAAAACCAAGATGTTCCTTAATAAAAAAAAAGTGCAGTTTTCAGATAATTTCATGCCTTTTTTGCCCTTTTTCTTTTTTTTTTTTTTTTTAAATGATCGTTGTTACCTTCTCGGAAAGTAAGAGCAACTTTCCTAATACTAGGGTTTGTAGCAAGTCATTACTGTATTTCATCATCTATGTTAGTGCAGACATTTCTGGGCAAATTACCTCCAGATTGGCCTAAAAACGGAAATTATCCTGAAAAAAAAAATAGTGTGCAACTTCTGTCTTCTATTACGTATCCTTTCTTAGGCTATTGGCAAAGCAACGTAGTATGTTCTAGCAGCTGAATGGAGGCATCTGAAAGAGAATAGCCCAATGTACGAGATCGAAGCTGTCATATATCACACTTAGCTGAAGTAGTGGAAAAGCTACACAACTTCGCTTGACAAAATCCACAGTCATAGTCTATTTTGCCTCTGTGGCCAGCTTCCTGCTAGATCTTTCTATTTGTCCTGGCGATCTTCGCCCAAAGTTCCAGATTTCTATTTCCAAGAAGCATGAGCTGGTTAGGAGGGACCTTCCGTGTGAATGTGCATGTGCTGCCCAGACACATGTTTTCTTTAGCATGTTCCAGCTCAAGCCTGCTCTCTCGGGACACAAAAGGAGATAGATAAATAGTCTGTTGTAGAGATACAGAGCCAAGATCTGATCCAACAGTTCAACTTCTGCCATGTTTGTTTTATAGCATATAAATTACCAAGCCAGCCCACAGTTCAGGAAATTAAAATACCATTCAAGATGTAAGTGACACAGATGAGGAGGAAACAGAAAGAAATTCTGTGAACTTCTTGCATTACAGCACATTACAGCTACTCCTTTCAACACCATTGCGTAATACACTTCTCAACAGGACATAACCACCACACGGTGCCCACAACCTAGGTCTGGAGTTATGTGCACAAAAAAGAACAAGGTCATTTCGTAAAATATGTTTAGCCACTGCTGGATATATCTCCAAAAGGCAAACTCATCTGTAAAGTATTATCAACCCAACCTCATGTAGTTTTAGCTGGGATGGTGGAATCTTTACGGGTCGCAGTGTAGGATTCGGCATAGACACGTCTTTAATGTGTCAACACATGGACACTACATCTAAATCCTCAAATTGCTTGATTGTGTGATTCTTCGAGAGAATTGCGCAGTTGCTGCTGTGAATCATCATAACACTGGAGGATAAAACCAAAGCCCACCTAAATTGTTCTAGGGAGTGACCTTCACAATCTTTCAGGGAGAATGAGGAAGCTCCCAGTTTAAAACAATCTCTTTGTCCCCCTTTTCTGCCTCTTCAGTCAAGGGCTTGGCACAAGATTTTATTTCAATAATTCTTTTTGAAATATTGAATATTTATTTTCAATAAATAGTTTATTGAAAAGGAGTTTACAAAGCTGTTGCTTCTTTCAGACATCCTTCTTCCTGGTGGCCTGACAAGCAAGATCATTATTTTGGCATTGCTTTGGGGTTTTGCAGTTCCATAGTCCCAAAGAAGGTAAAACAATTGCTTTGTTCTTATGGTGACATCAAGTTCCATTGTATTCAATGGGCAGCTACCGTAAAAAGGAGTGAGAATGAGATCCTAATTTTTGAGGCATGTTTACGTTATCCTCAGTCCCAAATTATGATTATAGACATGCATTTAATGGCATAAGTAAGATTTTAAGCACATACTTTATTTCTGAAGATGATACTGTTTCATTAAGAGCAGTATTTCATCACCTTTGAGTAGACGGTGAAACTAAATATCTCACAGATTTTATTGCTATGATCATATGAATTTAAAGTAATGTATATGATTATTTTTCAAAGTGGATCATAAAATACATATTCATTTCTAAGCTCTACATGGATGGCACTTGGGAAAGA
>KL279101.1:453-12175 GCA_000699545.1 Podiceps cristatus | reverse complement strand
GAACTTGAGCCATAGTTTCATGGTCCTGAGAAACCTGTATATTTTTGAAAAATATAGAAGTTCACCACAAGTTAAGTAGCCAGCAACAACACAGTAAGGTGCTCTAGTATCATAGAATCACAGAAAGGGTTGGAAGGGACCCCCAGAGCCCATCTAGTCCAACCCCCCTGCAGTGAGCAGGGACACCATTACCCAGATCAGGTTGCTCAGAGCCCCGTCAAACCTGGGCTTGAATGTTTCCAGGGATGGGGCATCCACCACCTCTCTGGGCAACCCGTTCCAGTGCTTCACCACCCTCACTGTAAAGAATTTCTTCCTTATATCCAGCCTAAACCTACCCTGTTTCAGTTTAAAACCGTTACCCCTTGTCCTGTCACCATTGTCCCTACTGAAAAGATTCTCCCCCTCTTTCCTATAGGCCCCCTTTAAGCACTGACAGGCCGCAATCAGGTCTCCCCGCAGCCTTCTCTTCTCCAGGCTGAACAAGCCCAACTCTCTCAGCCTAATATGGTAATTTAGTATATGAAAATATACTTTCCCACTTCTACACTGCTAAGTTTGTTTTAGAAACTTAGCTAACAATGGCCTTAAAACCACAAATTTCCCTTAGAAGGGAGCACAAACAGATTAAGAATTCTTTACCCAAAAGCTGAAAAGAGTAAGGTGCGTAGACACCTAAAGAGGTATCTAATAATAAAATAGTGCATTCATGAGCATCAACCTATAACTCTCACCAACTCTGAGAACTTTTTACTTAGATGCTTATTAATTACTTGTGTGTAAATTTTATCAAAATTACATGTATTATTCCAAACTTTGACAGAAAAGGTTGATTTCTGAAAAAGCTTGTTCTCTGAATGAAGTTTAGGTATTTTATTAAACGACATCTTGGATTGGACTGAACACTGCAGAGCCACCCACATCTCAAACCAGTTAAAGTAACCTGTGGCCAGTGATTTGGTTTTTAGTTCCTCACAGGAAGAATCTTCCCCAGTCTTTATTTCTTTACCCTTCTTTCCACAACCTCTTTATTCTAGATATTCTGCTGCTCCTTCCTTGAAACCATCAATTCAATGGAGTGCACGAGTGCCACAAACTTGTACCTCCAGCCCACTGGACTCAGGGCTCTCTCTTCATGGCAGCCCATACTTGCAGTACCATGAAAAGACAGCATGGTGATAGTCTTCGATCTTCCCTGCCATGCCTCACTTTAATCACCTGCAGGCCTCAATGGGTAACAAATATCTATGGTGACAGAAATGGAAACCTCAACATTAAGGGACTTAAATGGCTTTCACTGCCACAAAACCTGTTTCATTTAAATATCTGACCTTTAAGCCAGTTTCAGAAGCCCTGCAAGGATTCACTGGGTTTCATCAAGCAATCTTAACAGGAAATTTTCATACGCACTAAGCTGATATTGTTATTAAAAATGGTCCTATCCTACCTCACCAGCATTCCCGTCCATGCACTAACAACATGCATGTGGCCATGAGTCACACCAGATCATGAAACCTAACCAGGTCAAACCAATGTTTTCCTTTGGTGCTGTTACCATTTTAAACCCAGACTAGCCTGGCAGATTTAAGATTCTGTGCTGACACAAACATGCGGAAAACTGGCAGGATTACTACTGTTGGCAACTGTATCACAGTAAACTGAAAGACAAAGGCTGTACATCACAAGATCTGAGCCAATCTATATATTAAGAAAATTAATCTCTTAAAACTTTCACAGCTAACCACACAAAGAAACTACCAGGAATACTTTTATTTTAAACTAAATTTTCTTTAAACTACTTACCTCTGAAAAAAATCCACTGTATTTGGATGAGGGGCCTTCTGTTTGAGATGAGCCAGAGTCACTAGAATTTAGCAAGTGTGTACGACTGTCATGCAGTTTCGCTGGCAGATTCCCTGCGCAAGCCAGTTCATTTTCTTTATTTGCCATGTCCCAGCCCCTAGATTTAGGGAACTGTTTCTTTTTGTAACAAGGCTTTGGAGTACAACAATGAACTTTTCTTTTACAATATACTACTTTGAAAAGAGAGAGGGGACTGGTCACCGTTTTTCCAACTGTTATTCTGCAATAATAAAGCAGTATTTTAGTGAAAGTTGCTCTAAAACTAAGCAAGTATTAAGCTAAAATATATCATTAAGAATTCAGCAACTCACAGGTTACTTAAAATGTTTTATCCCCAGGATCTACCTTCATGACATTTGGGTTATCAGAAGTAAGAGCTACCACCAATATTTTTCTCCTGCTTTTATTAATGCAGAGACCCATTATTATGGAAGTGAACACAAGCACCACCTATTGTCAGAAAAATTAAGACCTATCTTCCATTTGTGTCTGTTTGGGCGTCCTAACAGATTTAAACTGCTTCTTCCTCCCTGCCTCCCCCTCACCTGAAACTCAGACTCTACACAGCACAACCCTCCTACCTGTTTCTGTATGAAGCCAGCTGTTTTGGAGATTTCTTACCCTGGGAGATAAGAAATAGAAAAAAAGCTGTATTACTAGAGAGGCTCAAATACTCCCACAGTTTGTCAAAAAGAAGTCCCACTTTACCATAGCTAAGTTTACCACAGATTCCCTCCCTTCCGCCCACTCTTCCTATTCTGCAACAGAAGCACAGCTATGTTAACCTTCCTATAATCTTCATGTATTTCACAGTGACCTATAGATGGACTAGCTCTGCCACAGCTGTCCTTGGAGCACCACGGTCAGCTATAGGCTTAGAGTGTCTTTGTGACATCAGAGACAGATTCTTCAGTTACCAGCAAACTAAAAACTGCAACTAACATAAAAAGCCTACTGGAATCAGATGGCAAAATTGGATGACTTGTCTCACGTGTACATTTAAAGGCCCATAATACAGCAGATGTTAGTACTGGGTGGGGTAACAGCAGAACATCTCCCCACTAAAGCACAACAACAACCCAAAACAAATCAAGACTGTTGTAGACAACACCAGTTTGATTACCCTGAATTTATTCATATGAAAGAAATTAGTACCCTGACACCAATTAGGGTGCATAGAACAGTGATATCCTAGAAGAATCACAAACTTAATTCAAGGTTGTGCCACACAGGTTAGCAACACCTTTGAAAATTAAGCAACGTAATTTGATGATGAATTTCTGAAGAATTTTTAATATAGTAATAGTCAGTGTTTTAGAGCTTCATGTAATGAAGATGAGTTGAATTGTGACATCCTGGTCTACTTGTTTTATTAGTAAACAAATTATTAAAATAAAAAAGCACTGATGCTCAAGTTAGAAACATGTATTTTCATATAAATGACTACTATGTGCATTTCAACTTGAAAATTTATACTACTGTTAACGTTTATGTTGTGCACATCAACAAAACAATGCTATTTCTTTTTTGTAACACAAAGTCTTAAAATCATGTGGGTTTTAATACATAATTTCAATAAGCAAACAGATATAGAGTATATTGGCATCTTTATCACTATTTGAAGCAATCTTACAGTAAGTTTATCTCCCTAGTACCTCCTCTGTACTCCACTACCTGCCTTACTCTTCAGCCAGTAATGCAGGTAAGAGGTTACGAGAAAGTGTTTCTGACTAGTAAGAATCCAGTGAAAGTAGACGTCTTACTAGGCAATGCAGAGGATCAAGCTGTATGATAACAAGATGACAGGTCCATTTCAATGCAGGGATTTCACCCACCCCCCCTCTCCCTTGTGCCATGTAGCACCCTTGGCAAGAGAGAACTTCTTGTTGATAGAATTGCTCTACTGAAACAGTTCTTGGCTAGACTGCAGGAAAGTAGGCATGAGTAGAATTGTATCAGTACCTACTGCTGACATGGGTGATACAATGCATGTATCTGTGCAGGCACTGCCTGTGCCCATCATAATGCATAGTTTTCATAATTGCTGTTCAAGCTAAAGTTCTATTGCACATCTAAACATGAAATGACCAATAGTGCTGTGCTTCTAGTTTTAGACTGCTCAGAACTACAAACTTATTTAAATGTTTACTTCAGTTTCATCAGAGGTCATGGAAAAACCAAACAACTAACTTACCTCCTTCATGATCTTTTTAGTGGAAGAAGAGATTCTTTTTCTGGGGAGATCAATGGAATGACCTTCAATATGCAATATCTGTTTTCTAACATTGTGGGCTTCAGATGCCATAATCTCTCAAATCCCTGTTTTGAAGGGAAAGATATTTAGTTAAGTATCGGTCAACTTTCTTCAAATGCAGCTGGCAAAACTGGTTAAGAGTTCAACTATTTGCAAGATGTTCTATCACATAAATAATCCACAAGACATCATCCTTTAGCAAACGTTAGCTGGAGGACTTTAGTAGCACGCTGACAAGCACTTCAAAATTCCTATTTAGTTTTCAAAAAAAAAACCCAAACCAACCAAAACACCTCCAAAAGAAACACAGGCAGAGATGTTGTTTTCACATCAGCTTAGTATGCCTGCACTGAGGGGTGTCATACAGACAAGAATGCAAGTAAAGAACAAGGCAACTTATGCAACTCTGTCCTCCACATCTCACACTATGAATTTAATCTGCCACCTAGAGAAAAATAATTTGCCCCACAACAGTTTCCAAGTGAGGAAAGGCAGCTAAATAAAAATAATCTGTGTTTTGGGAAGAAGGCAAAATTCATCAAAATAGCAAAGGTAAAAAAAATGGAAGTAAAAAAAATCTCCCCTTCATTTATTGGCAAATCCACTCCCCACCCATTTTTCTCAGCATGTAACTTTAGTTATTTTTCATATTAAAAGAAATCTTTATTCCACAGTTAACCAGTAGGAAAACATCTACAGTACTTTGTCTTTAGAGTTGTACATATGGTTTTGTATTTTTTTGTTAGTGATTCAAAAAAATCTGTTGCTTGAGACTGGATTCACAAACTACATCATCATGGAGCACTGTTCTTAAAATGTTTTAGGAAGACATCCTACCCTCCTTTTAAAAAACAACCACTTGCTCTAATTGTATTGTTTTTTCCCCCTAAATGGCAAAACTCTAGTCCCAACACAAGTGCCCCAATCTCTTCCCTCCACCTGTAGTACCAACAGTCCTATCCCTTCTCCTCTATGTAGCAGATTTATCCCACGTTAAGAACTTCAGTATTTAAAACACTAAGACACTGAGCACTGAAAAAGTCAGATAGGAAACAGCTTATTAGGTACAGAAGCTCTTTCAATGCAGTAGCTAAAGGCCATCAAATAAAACAAACAGGTGGGGCTCAAAACAAAACAGAAGGTGTATTCTTCACGTAATGCATATTAAATTCCATACTATAGGATAGGGTGGTAGCAAAAAAAAAGTTTTTCAATTTTCTTTAGAACAGGATCAGCAATAAAGAATCTCATTTGAGATAACTCTCTCTCAACAACAACAAAGATTTAGTAAAGAAACACTTGCCCTGTAAGATGGGAACATGGAACCCTCAGACCAACAACTTCAGCAAGCATCGCAAATGGCCACACGATTTATGTGGCCAAATAATGGCTTTAAAGTGGAAGGGGGTAGATTTAGATTAGATATTAGGAAGAAATTCTTCACAATGAGGGTGGTGAGGCACTGGCACAGGCTGCCCAGGGAAGTTGTAGATGCCCCATCCCCGGCAGTGTTCAAGGCCAGGTTGGACGGGGTCTTGAGCAGCCTGGTCTGATGGGAGGCGTCCCTGCCTGTGGCAGGGGGGGGGGGGGATGGCAGGGGGTTGGAACTAGATGATCTTTAAGGTCCCTTCCAACCCAAACCATCCTATGATTCATTCTATGATTTAGGTCATGACCTTTGACAGTTGGTGGTCCATACTTTTCTAGATACAAGGCTGGCTTAAGACTGGTTCATTAACTTGACTCTTCTCCTGCATACCATGGGATGGCGACAGAATAGTTGTCACCCTATGAGATCTCCACACTTCCAAGGCTTCCAGCCACCATAAATAGTAAAAAAAGTATTCCCCCCACCCCCAAAGGCTAGAAGAAACAACATGAACAAACAAACAACTACTCCCCTGCTTATTAGACTGGTTTAAACCATTATTTGAACTCAAAGTGGATTGTACATCAAAATTTGAACCTGAAACACAACACAAAGGCATACAATGGATCTTCTGTAGAAAAGCCCAACCCAACAACCCTTAAATCCAAACAAATCCAGCCTTATATTCAGGCTAATGATGAAGGGAGAAAGCTAGGAGGACTTTTGGGGAAAAAAAAAAAATAAAAAATCAAAACACAACACTATTGAGGGTGGGTTTTGTTGTTTTTTGGGTTTTTTTAAATTTTTTTTGCGCATCCCCAATTTGAGAATGTTGCTGAGGGGAAAGCAATTAACTCCAGAAGAACAGGGAGGACAACTTACAACAAGAGCTAAACCCCCTAAAATCATTCCATCAGATGCTAAAAAATCCATAATATCTATTACTAAAGAATAATTTTTGAAACCATGCCCATGACACACTAGCAGCTCTATGCAGAACATGTGACCTCTCCCTTTCTCACTTGTTTAATGAGTGCTCTCAACCTACCCTACTCTTTCATGCTAAGCAGCAAGTGAAATTCTGATATCCAACATGTAAGACTGCACTGTTAAACTAGAATGCTTTTTACTTAACAGAACTGTAAAATATCAGAAGCCTAGAAAGAAATATCCTACCAATAAACTCAATTAGCATATCAGTGTTTAATACTAGGCTCTAAAGTGCCTAAGATAAGATCTCAAAATACCTAAACTGGAGGTACCCAAAGTGGAGAGAGATTATCCTGGAGGCAAGTTCCCTACATGAAGTCAAACACGTCAAATAGAAAAATGAAAAGAAGTATCAAATTTGTCAAAATGTGTAAAAGAACATCATGCCCCCTGGCCTCCCAGTTGAAACAGGAAACAAAACTAACAATTCTCTCTTTAAAGACTGGGAACAGAAACACAGAAGACTAACAGGTGATCAGATGTAAAAGAACACCTGAAGAAGTGAAGTAAAATTGAAGTAAAATCCTTAGGTCTGTGTTCACTGTTGTATTGTTTAGAGAAGCTTCATAGTTAAACCTGTTTTGTGAAGGTCCCTGATGGTGCAGAAGTGAACATACCAGCAGTAATAAAACAGCTGCTGTTAACCAAGGTGCAGAACCTCTCCTTTAGAGTTGACAAAGCACCTAAAGAAGTCACATGTAGAAGATACACTCAGTATTTAAAGATGGCCTCAAGGAAGATCCAGACTGACATCTCTGTTGTGCAAATTAGTAAACAATGTAATCAAGAACAGAATTAGTGGACACAAATAATATATTGGAAAAGATTCAATGTGACTGTTGTGAAGGCAAGTCCCGCCCTGCAAAATTAATGGAATTTTGAGTATGAAGTAGTATAACATGGATAAAGAACAGGCAAATGATAGAGTCTACCTGAGATTCCAAAAAGCTTCCAGAAGTCCCTCACTTAAATTTCTTAAGGAAACTAAGTAACTAAATAAGAGGGAGAAATAGCTAAGAAAGTGATAAACTGTGTAAGCAGTTCCCACACTGAAGGTGATCACCACAGGAATCCCGCAGAAAATCTGCATTGGTTTATGCTGTTCGATACATTCATAAACTACTTCACAAAGAGGATGAGTAGTTAAATGACAAAGACTGTTAACAGTAAAAAATTATACCAGACATTGAAGATGAGGGCTAGCTGAAGAATTACAGAAGGACTGTGATGTACAATAAACAGAAGCAATGATTATAGATTAACATAAAGCAAAGCCTGTGTATCTACAGGCATGAGGAAATTCTGGGTTTCCATATAGAATCACAGGCTCTGAGCTAATAATTGCCACCCCCAAGATCTGGATATATGACAGTTTACTTTACATCATTTAAATTCCTCAGTGCTCCATATAGATCAATAAATAGTCAGAAAAATAAACAGAACACTATTGTGACAGTGTATAGAACTAATCTGTGCCTGTATTTCAAATACGGAGTGCAGGTTTAGTCCTCTTCCCTCCAAAAATAAAAACAACCCAACAAAAAAAACTGAAAACAGTTCTGAGTAAAGTGAAAAAGAGCTCAGACAAAGGCAGCTTACAGTATGGAATACCTTCCATATAATCAACAACTGAATAGACCAGGCCCTTTCAGTCTGGCAAGGAGGCTACTTACAGCAGAAAAGGGAAATAAGACAAAGGTCTGCAGAATGAACGGCTTGGAGAAGGTCAAAAGACACTAGCTAAAGACAGGTTCAAAACTAACAAAGGGGGTGGCTCTTTGTGCAAATTATAATCAAGCTGAACTTTGCCACAGGATGTTGTGGACCCAAATGCTGACATGGGTTCCAGGGTAGACTCTAAATTCATAAAGAAATACACTGAAAGTGATTAAATACAGAAACACAATGCAGGTAGCCCAGAGACAGAGCAGAACACAGAGGCATCTAGTACATCCAAACCCAATACTGCTATAATAAACAGTCCACATCTCAAGAAACTTGCTTCCAAAGGCTTAGTAACTCATGATAAAATGCTATCATGCCAGCAATTAAAAAGGGGAATGCTAGAGGATGAAAGGCAACTTTACAGGGCTCTTTACAACTTTCATTTCTTATCTGCTATCAGATATCATCTAGGGATAGCTAATTAGACACTACCACCCACTGTTATTTTGGGATATATACAGAGGATTTTTTAAACTGGCATTACATAGTAATGTATACGAGATCAAACAACTTATACCTTAACTTCTTGACTTTTTGACTATTCCCTTGTTATGAGTACAGCAAGTTGTACTTGTTCAGAACAATCTGTTATACCATCCATTAAGGCCAACGGACCTCCTCTGCTTTATCATACAAAGCAAAACAGTTTTATAACTGTAATAAAGCAGACTGCAAACCTGAAGAGATATGCATAATTTCCTTAAGATGACAGGCTTACATTCCACCAATTTCCACTGACCCACGGGTGACTTCTTGTAGCAGATGCCAAGCCACCTTCCTCCCGCTTTGTTCTCCTCAATTTTCAGGAAATAGAAGGACTAGAGTAATGGCAGCCATACATCCCGATAAGGCAGCTCATTTGTCCCCACAGTCAACAGACACTACCTGTGCGAAGTTTTCTTGATAGCTCTACTGTTATTTTCTAACTCTGACCTCTCACGGATGCAATACAACCCTTCAAGTCATACCAGAATCAAGGAAAGAAGGTCAGCGCTGAAAGGCTCTCAAGCGCGTATCTATCAAAGGCAAGTATTAACAACTCTGCCACTCCCTCCCATCATCCCACGCACGGCCCCCAGAGAGGGACAAACTTCTGCACGTTACGTAATCTACACATGTATGTTCATAACATTAATTTCTTACAGAACACAGACTCGAGTACTTTGCATGACAGCCAAACAAATGTAAAATAGCTGGATTTCTTAAGTCACCAGTAAAACAAACGTTCTTCCTGTCTTACTCTTTGTCCAAATTCTTAACAGCTATTTTTTTCCTGTAGCATTCCACATACACTAGCCATTGCAGATGTTCTTGTGATTCTCCCTCACTCTATTTTAAATCAAGTGCAAGTTAAGGGATGACGATATTAGACGAAAGAGTTAATTAATCATTACTCCCCAAGGAGGGGAGTTCATGCTTTGAGAGCATTCAAAATAGGTATACACCAAGGAATCAGTAATGGTCAACTAATTTCACTAGTTATTATCATATTTAAAATGCTCATGAGAAACTTCTAAGAATGGTTATTCCATGTTTACTTTCAAAAGGGTAATTTGTCTACAAAAATTAAATTAGCACTATCTTATGAAGCAATTCTGTAAGCTTGGTATAATTTTCTTTCATTTTAACTCTGATGAATGTTACAGAATCCATCTGTGTCTCAGATTTAGATGGCTTTCACATCCTTTGAATATGAAAACAGTTGTGTGGTTTTTTTAAACTCTTTTTTTAGTAATTGGTGTTCTGACAGTTCACCATGTGTTAAATACTGAATTATCTTAAAAAAAAAAAAAAGAGCAGCAAAAATTTAAGAGTATGTTACTGCAATTTTTTCTTGCAATGCTATAAAAATGGTGTCTTATATGCCAGCAGGACACAATTTTTTAACGTGCTATACACCTGTCAGGTCATTTGTTCCAGTTTAAAGCTTCATGTGTGGACAAAAGTTACAGGAATTCCATTAAATTTGCAGAAGGACAAATAATATTTGAGTAACTAAGTTAGCTCATTCCTACAATTTAAGCTCATTTTCCTATTACTCTTACAGATGGAATTTATATGTGGCTCACTGGCACAAGCAGTTACAATGAACCTCTCAAAATGACCACCAGTCAGAGTTCAGTTAAGTTTACAGAGGATGAATCCTGGTGTGAATCAGCTCTCCTTGCAGACCTGGCTTAAGAGTCCAATAGCTGAACCTTACTCACATTCTAGAAAAAAAGTCAAATAAACAAGTACCCAGTTTTCTGCATCTGGAGGTACCATTTACAGATACGTTAAGCTGCTGTAAATATTACTTGTCAGCATTTTAATCCTTTCTAAAGTTGTCCTTCACTAATGGAAAGATGCTTTCACCTGTTGATTTTAACTTACGAACACTCCAGGAATAATAAGGTTAGAAAAGTTATATTATTAACATTATCTGGGAGTTGTTATATAGGAAATAAAGTTCCAAAACACAGAAGCTCCCACATTAATATTTTAAGCAAGGTTTAAGAAACTACTCGAAAAGTTACAGTAAGTTTTTTCCTATTCATTGCTCAACCCAAAGAGCTTCAAAAACCTGTGACAAGAATTTTTAAATTCAAACCCAGAGAGGTATTTTCCAATACGTCTTTTTCAAGCTCCAAACTTAGTGGAGGCATGGGTACCCACCTCACCCCCACTTGGCTGAACATAATCTGTGACTACATTTCACATAGCTTGGGATCACGTGACTTTATGTTACCCTTAAATAAATTTCTATTATTGAATGTGGTCTGTTTATAGTATTCTTAATTCATACTCAAGCTCCTTATCCTAAGACCAACATAGAAAACTGTTCAAATAATAATAAAAAGGCAGCTTATGTAAATGATTCCAATGCAAATATATTTCAAAACTGGGTGAGCGAGAGTATATACACACTACTATAATAATACATGTGTATCAGCATACATATATCATTTTTAAAAATATATACATATAAAATATCTTTGAAATAATATTATTAAGGTATTATAATGAAGTTCTGAGTTATAGTTTAGGAATTCAACAGTAACTTGAGTTCAATGAAATAATATTACAGACATTTTATCAAAAATATATGCACTAATAAGAAATTAAAGTGACAGCTTTTGACCTGAACAATTCATTCTTTCCAATCAGCAAGGCCAAATAGGCACTAACCTGCCTTCTTTTATGTTTTAATTCTCCTAAACATAGTGAACTGCTTTAATTCTGCTAAACATAGGGAACTATCCTTTTTCCTTCCCTGATTACAGACAGAGAATAGAGGAACAAAAAAACAGGGGTGGGAAAAACAAAATTCATATTCCTAGAAGAGATGGAAGAAAGCTGTTTTTAAGCAAACTGACTTAACCCTGCTGCAAAGCATGCTACTAAAACAGCAACAAAAAGTTTCTAAAACTGCCTCCCAATCTCTCCTTAACAGATCTCACTATCTAGAATTTCTTTGTTTTAGATGTACATCCAACAACACGCCAAACTACTCCAGCACAACAGTGGGGGAAAAAACCCCA
>KL279099.1:17499-40493 GCA_000699545.1 Podiceps cristatus | reverse complement strand
CAAAACAGTAAGCATGTTAGAATTTCTAATATGTAGTGGCAATGAATTCAGGGCTGGAGCATAGATATTTAAGTTAAATTGCTCTCTTGTATGGTTGAGGAGAAAAATACTCAATCTAGATTAATGTTTTGAATCCTTAAGCATGGGTCATTTGGCAAGATGGGACAGAACCGGTTCTTTTTGTCTTGTTGTTATAGTGGTTTAATGATAACCTAACAATTTAGTGTGTTATTTCTTAGGCAATGCGGACCGAAGGCACTGTAAATTCAGACCAGATCCTAACATCCCTCTAATGTTTAGTGCGGTCAATGAAGACTACCTTGGGAGCGGGTGGTCACGAGGACACATGGCACCGGCGGGAGATAACAAATTTTCAACAGTAGGATTTCTTTTCTTCTTTTTAATTTGTGGTTATTAGTTGGAAAGGGTCAAAAGACCCTTAAAAGTAATGTGTGGTGTTTTGCAGTTTGTTTGAGATGGAACATGGTCTCATTATTGATGCACAGACCTGGACTCGGAGTTACAAGGTCTGTTCCTGACTGAGCACCGTAGGATGCTCTCACAGTCTGCTTCAGGCGTCTAAATCAGATGCATCCTCTGGTGACATACCTCTCTTCATTAAATCACACCTATATTAACTTGTTTGGCAGAGATGGTGTGAGTATATCTTGTACTGTATAGTCTTCTCAACCTCTTGTATGTCACATTGTCTACCTGTAAAATGAATCATAGAACCAGAGAATCATAGAAAGGTCTGGGTTGGAAGGGACCCCAAGGATCACAGAGTTCCAACCCCCCTGCCACAGGCAGGGACACCAACCTCCAGGCCTGGACCTACACAAGGTTGCCCAGGGCCCCGTCCAACCTGGCCTTGAACACCTCCAGGCATGGGGCATCCACCACCTCTCTGGGCAGCCTGTTCCAGCACCTCACCACTCTCTCTGTAAAAAACTTCCCCCTAATATCTAATTTAAACCTTCCTTCCTTCAGCTTTAGTCCATTCCCCCTTGTCCTGTCATTTTCTACCCTTTTAAAAAGCTGGTTCCCCTCCTGTTCGTACGCTCTGAAGATGATAACCTTCACCAAACAAACCTCGAAAGTGTCTTCTGAAGCTCCGTTAAAGGGAGACAGGGAACGATGACTTCATTCTGGCCATCAGGTGCTGAGATGTTTAAGGCTCGATTGGGCAAAGCAAAGATGCTGTTAAGTACTGTTCTGTATTGGCAAGGGGATTTCCTGGGTGATTTAAAAGGCTTTTTCCTTTCTGGCAATGTGTATGAGGTAAATTAGAACCTTCTTTTGCCATAGTTCTTTCAGTCTATAAAATGTCTTCACCTGCCATTTATTTAAGCTGTAAGAAAAGCGTGCCCTAATGCCTTGGCTGACTAACAAAGCAGCCTTGGATTTATTGGATCCTCTTGTGAAATGCGCCTAATGCAGCAATTTGTCAATTAAGAAGCAGTTTGAATTTGTATTTCTGCCAGGCAGAATAGTATGCAGTGGGGCAGCGTGACAGCTCAGTGGCATGTGGTGGATGAAAGAACCAGTCATTTTATTTCTACTGGAAGTGTCTTTGTGGTTATTTATTTGTGATAGTTGGGGAGTTTCTGGTGGTGAGCTACCTGTGCAGAGAGATCCCGGACCTGGCTTGAAATGCAGCGAGATGGTACAATCTTTCCAATACAGGTTATAAAAACTTAATTTCACAGTTTAATTAGTGCAGGTAGTGTTTGTTCATTATCCTAAGGAGTTCTGTCAGCCCCTTCACTTTGAAGAAGTAATATATGAAAAATATTAACAAGTACAGGACCTATGAAGATTCTGGGTTAAGATCTTGGAATTTTTTTTCTCCTATATTTCCCTGCATATGCATAGTTTTTTTATCGCCAGGTCCTTTGCATCTGGAGATATGTGGTCTTCAGTTCAGAGAGGTTTATGAAACGTTAAAGATAAAATGAAGCAGATACCTTCCTGTTTGACCATTATGGTCTCATAAATCATTTCATCACTTGCATGTTATGTATTTCTAAAACATTAATGAATATTTTTAAGAAAACCTTTTCTTGTAAGGGAAAGAAAAAGCTAGCCATTAGGCAGTGACGTAAATGAAAAGCATGGGTAAAAGCATATTTCCCATTCAAAAAGAAGAGTAGCTAGTCGCTTCCAAAAGCATTACAAAACTGACACTGGATGACATAGTAATTCCTGCGCCTCTAGAATTGGGCATTCTTGTGCTATGGTGGGTTTTCTTGGTGTGGGTTGTTTTTTTTTTTTTTGTTGGTTGGTTGGTTGTTTTCAGGTTGGTTGGTTTGTTTTTGGGGGCTTTTTTTGACAGAAAAAGTAGTAAATACATTTTGCAAGGTTTGCACCTCAATTATGCGCCTCTTAATCCAAAATAATTTTGTAGATGTTCTGACTTAGGTGTTTTCTGACCTTTTATGTTGATAATGTTAAGACTATACTAGAAATGGATTTTGACTCAAAAGAACTTCCATAAATGTTTCAATGAAGTTATATTTTCTTCTTTCTCTGTGCAGAGAGCTATGGCCGAAACGTTTTATCTGTCTAACATCGTGCCTCAGAATTATGAAAATAATGCTGGATTTTGGAACAGGTGAGAAATTACTTGTAAGTAAATTAAGTGAAAAATACCAGGCAGTAGCACAAATCAAAAATGCTGTACTTATAAAGCTGCTTCACATCAAAGTATTCCAGAGCACTTTACAGGCTATCTGTAGAGATCTTAGCAACTTTCTCTGAAATGAAAGGTGAAAGTCCTCACAGTGCAGGAACAGTATAACGACTACTTTAGTTCTTTATTCAATCAAACCATAGAGGACATTTATTTAGAACAGATATAATTACTTCTGGGTGGCGTGGGTAAAGGTACCAGCCTTAACATCTCTATCCTTAAGGAAGATTCAGTAGAAGCAAGGAAAGGGTTTAGATCGTGCTTTAACATCTCTTCTTCAAAAAAGTGCTTCCAGTGTGAGAGTGTTCACATCTCTCTATGTGGACATGGGTTCACTTTGAATTGGAGAACTGAGTGCTCCCCACTGAGTCTTGACTACTTCAGGTCTTAGGTGTTTCTTCGAGTCCTGGCTTCCAAGTAGCAGTCAGGCAGGTTCTCTCTCACTTGTGAACGCTGGCTAGATCGCCTTTGAGGTGAAGTGAGTGGTTGATAAATTTAAACTTTTGTCACGTAGGATTTTTATTCTTTCCTTCCTTTGAGCAGAGAAAAACATTAATAAAAGTAGCATTCATCCACTGCTTCTTGCGTAGGACTTACAGAATGTTAAGAGTCAGAAACCGAAGGGGGAATGATGAATTTCACAAGGTTCGCTCCAGGGAAGGTTAGCAAAAATTATGTGCAGTATTGTACTAAAAGTCTATCAAAAATGCATCATCATTCAACTACACACCGCTTTCCAGTTTTACAAGAATGCATATAAAATCATATGAGGCTATACTGTTTTATAGACAAATAAAATGCTGCTATATTTTAAGAGATTTTTTGCATGTTGTTTTAATACCTCCAGTATTTGAGCCTAAAATTTCCTTATAGCAAAGCCAGGCATTTGTACCAGTTTAGGATTGGAAGCCCTCTTTATTTCCCTTGGGCAGGATCTCTGCCTAATCAGGAAATTATGGGGAGTGTTTGAAAATTTCTCCTGGCACTATCAGCCCCGCAATTTAAGCAGCTATTATCACTTTCTCCCATCCCCAGCACCCTGTTTCTACAGTTTAAATACATGAAGAAGGTATTTGTGCCACTTTTTTTGTCAGTCACTCATTTAATGATAAATAGCTTTAAGGATACCATGTTTCATGTGTGTTGTATCCCTTCCTGGCTTCAGCACTCTCTTCCTTTCTCTTTTATTGTCTGCTTTTTGAATTGTCCTCTGAGGTGCAGGTAGACAATGCAGCTTAGTCAGTTTAACAATCTGTTGCTTTTTAAAGTGGTGTTTGCCCTCCAGCCATGTGTTTTTGCCGCTTTCCCGGTTCCAGCTCTGGTGCTAGCCTGACTGCAGTGACTCAATTCCATTTGCTAACCCAGTTAAACTGATGCACATTTTGTTTTGCTTGGTTATGTTTCTGCCAGATTAGGAAATTGGATCAACTGGTGAGATGAGTGCCAGAGCCAACATGGAAGATGGAGTAGAACTGTTCAGCTGGGGCAGACAAGGGGAGCAGTAGGAAAGGGGAGAGCAGGACTGCGTCTTTCAGCAAGCTATTAGGTAGTAAGCTATTAGATTGGTTCAGTGGTGTGGTCTGACTGCACCTTAGTATTTATTCCTTGTTCTCTTCCCACCAACAGCACGCTGCTTTCTTTCCTGATGTTTAACTGTCATTTTCTGTCTTGAGTGCAGTTTTGTGGTCACTAATGTGATCTTTTTCCCTGCTGCCACCTAAAGCAGTTTGCTCTACAGCTGCATTTATTCCCATTCTTTCCTTGTACCAGGTGGCTGTATTGCCATGCCGTGAGGCAGCCCGAGGAGCTGAGCTGCTTGGAAGCAAAGCTGACGACAGCAGGAAAAAAATTAGCTTGTGGTCAATGCCTTGGCATATCACATGGCAGCTCACTATTACCGAAGAAGAAAGGGCTTAGTCCTGCTTTTTCTGACTTGTGTGAGCTGATTTAACTCACTAAGCTGGCACAAAAAAACCCAAAACAAAACAAAACAAACTGGTTTTGTTCAGGTTTATTGACAAATGAAGAGTGCTAAAGCTGTCCCTAGTGAGAGGTAGGAGGAACAGGGATGAGACAGAGCAGGGGGTGAAACCTCCCCCTTTAGAGGTGGCCAGATTATCTAGGCTCATCTGTCTGATGTTCTGGTCTGTTTGGCCATTTGAGTGAAGTGCAACTCTGTCTACTATTTAGTAAAGGACTAAAAAAAAAGCTCACTGTATGCAATTTCTATAATACTTGGGGTGTTAGTTCAAAGATGGGCTATAATCTTTTGATTTAGGTAAAATAGCCATGATCCAGAAAACTTATTTGGAGAAATATTTTATGCTGTAAATGGAGTCAGTTTAAAAAGCAAGAATAATGTTAGTATTTCTGGAATTATTACTGTATTTTTAAACAGGTTTACATTTAAAAAAACCCAGTAAGTAGCCTTAGTGGGAATTGCACATAGAAACTTTCCTAAGCACTTTGAGCTGTGGAAAGAGCTGTCTGTTGCAGGACGTTGATTCTGTGGGGAGGAACATACAAATCCAGTAATGTGATAAAACCTTTTGAAATAAGACTGCCACAACCTGCTGTTTAAAACCAGTATTTTACTAATCCGAAGTGACCATCAACACTATCTTTCTAGTGTCAAGTGTGGGAGTAAGTAGAGGAGGTTTTCAGGACAAGTGGCAAGGCTACAGAAACCATTTTCAAATGTGTGTGGTAACACATTCCTGTCTGTAAATGAGGGAACCTGGGACAAGTGGGAGGTATGGCATGGGCCTGCCTTTACCTTTGGTGTGCGAGACAGTGACATGAGTTTGGAAAACCCTTCCCAAACTGTCAGTAGTTCGTCTTGCCCTTCACAGTATGTTTCAAAGATTATTAAGTTACGGTTTCCCAGCTGACTTTACCTTACCTAACAAATATATTCCAGAATGGAAATGTATTGTCGGGAATTGACCGAGAGATTTGAGGATGTTTGGGTAGTTTCTGGACCTCTGACCTTGCCTCAAACAAATGATGATGGAAAGAAGACTGTTACTTATCAGGTATGTATATATGTCGCTGGGTTAACACTGCAGTGGTAATACTTTATTTATTTATGTAAAATTGATACTATAGCTTGATAAAATGAAGTTAAACATCCTAGTACATGAAAAATGTGCAAAATGTCCAATACAAGTGGCGGCAAATTCAGTAGAGATGTTATGTCTTGCCTACATATGAAAAAGTATAATTTTAAAATAACTAGATAATCTTTAAGGTCCCTTCCAACCCAAACCATTCTATGATTCTAATATTTGTTTTATTTACAAAGAGAGATCTGTTAAATGTCTGCTCACAGTCTGCAGTAAAACTGTTTTCTGACTTCTATAATACATGCCAGTATCTAAGCAGAGAATTAGTGGGTTCTGCTGGTGTGTATGCACCTATTCAGTTATTTACTGATCTATTTTAGAAACAGTGCAATACAAAGGTCGTGTGGGTTTATCAAAACCGTGTAGGGTATTGGAATACCTGTGCTCCCATTAATTTCAAAAGCAGTTGTTTGCTGATATCCCATATGCGTCACTTAGATGAGGCCTTGCAACAGAGATTCTGAGTATACCAAAGCCAATTGAAAGACTTGTGATACAGTGTAGTCACTGGTCCCCCATTTTTTTTACCTGCTTAAAATGCTCTGAAGATTTAGGATTGATCATGCACCGTCTCTAGAAATTGTCACTGATAGACAGATAGAAAAGGCTATCAAGTTGAGAGATGAATTTATTCTAGCTTATCCTGACTTAAACTCTATAAGCCCGTGTTTAGACATCTGTAGGATCTAAGCATAGTAAGGTATTCCAGGGAGGGAGTATTACCTTCTGGCCCTACTGTAATGAGATATTATTACTGTTTTCAGTTGCCAGATGAAAGCTGGCATAATGCAAATAATAAATTCTGTATTATAACAGCTCTTGAAAAAAACACTTTTCCTTGCAAACAAGTACTCAGATCAACTGCAGTTTCAGCTTGTAAGTGATTCAGCTGCCCAACTAGTTCTCTGAGGAGCAGCGAATGAGCTTGCTATAAACAAGCCCCTGTTTCAGAGGAGTATGAGAGACACAAAAGAGATGTTCAGCTTGTTTAGCAGTAAGATTTAGGCAATATTTCTCCATTATAAATATGCAGCTGATTTCCATTTGATTGAACTGGGAACTCAGTCATGATAGAATGTAATTTTTCCTGTTCGCCTTTACTTTTTTACTGCTTTAAACGCTTTCCCTTATGTCCCCACCTCCACATATCTATAACCTTGACTGTGATGAAATCACAGTTTTGGTTTCGGGTTTGTTGTTACTTTTTTTCCAGACAGTCATATGTTACGCACATGAAAATGCAGTAATAATAATTTATCTTTTTCATGTTCAGTGGCAGTTCAAAACTTCAGCTCTCACCCCATCTTTGTGAGGAAGGTGACAACAGTGCTCATTTTCGGATGGATAAATAAGCCTTGGTTAGGGGGTATGACAATGCCCCGTGATAATTAGTGGCAAACCCAGCTTTAGACTAGCAGTGGTTCCTTGCCGCCCAAAGGGAGAGAGCTGACTTTACTATTGCCCGTACTTTCCAGTCCTTTCCCTTGTCTGCCAGCACTGATGTCAGATGCTTCCACAAGATGCTTAATTACCCAATGCAGTAGAAAACCATCCATACCGGACTCTTTGCTTACAGGGCTTGTTTTCTACTGCAGTAGAAAGTCTGCTTTTCTACTGCAGCATACACAAGAGTCCAGTGCTTACCGGTGATGGCATGAGATATATCCAGAAGCACATAGCTGGGAGCAAGAGGGAAATCTTCCCTTTCAACAGGGTCAAGTTGAGCATTTGGCTTACTGTCACGCAGAATGGTACCGCCAGAGTTCTCCAGGCTTGTGCGCAGCTTGCTGGAATTTGACTCCTTGTAGCTGTCAGGATCTTGCATTTATTTTTTATCCCTAAAAATACATATTCATCTTATATAGCAAAGAATTAAAAATCCTGAGCTGACTTGAGAATTTTCTAACTGGAAATGATTTTCCAGGAAGCAGTTGAATCACCTTTCAACTGCATCTATCAAGTGCTTCAAGATCTTGATCATCATTTTCTAGTTTTTCCTCTAGAGAAAGTATTTACTTAGAAGAGAAGGATCACATTTTCTGAAAAATTTTGGCTTTCCATTTTGGTTTTGAAATGTAAATTTTAGTATTCCACAGGTAAAAGTAAGAGCAAGCGCTGTGTCTCAGTGCCTTTATTCAAAGTAACTTGATACCAAGATAACGGTGATGAAATAATAGTGGCAGAAAATGGCCATGCTGCTTTGATTAGCATATCGTTCTGTTCTTGTTTGTTGCCAAGATGTCTACATCATCTTTGGGTTTGATGGCAACTCTGGTCTTTTATGAATGTTTTGTCAGTTTTGGTCTTAATATTAAGTGAAGTTCAGTGTGAGACTGAAAATAGTGGAACGATGGCATTCATGTTTTCATTTCACCCCTTGGCCACATCCATAAATCTTTTACTCAGCTTCCTATGGTGGATTCACTATGTCGATTGATTTGTATTTAAGTACAGATAATGCTGTCTACAGGTGGGAAAAGTAAAATGTTGATTTTGGGGTTTGTTTTGTTTTAAATATTAAATTATTTGATTTGGGTCCTATTTGGGTACACATCTAAGTGTAAATAAATACAGGCTGGGAATTGTTTTGTTATTTTGAAATCTCTTTATGGTCTAAGTTCTTGTGCTTGCCATTGAAGTTGACCTTTGGGGAGAAAGACTTCACCGTGGAGTGGTGTGTTGTGTTTTTTGGTGTGTTTTTTTTTTTTTGTTTGTTTTTTGTTTTTGTTCTTACATCAACACATACACTTAGAAGAGGGCACACGACCTATCAAAGCACCCAAGAGAAGTTCTTTTCAGACAGATACTTTGGATATAATTGCAGTCATTGCCTTTGATTTTGGTAGCCTGGGATTCTGCCTCTAAACCAAGAACACTAAGAGTTGGCAGCTGAACGAGGAGGGAAGGTACCTCTTAGCTGTCTTTCAGACTGCACTCTGCCAGGTTCAAACAGGTGACTTAAAAATGAAAGGCTTTTAGTCTTCATTGTTGGAGCTTATGAAGGTGATGGGAGAAGGTGTCTTTTTTCTTTGTATGTGCTGTTTAAGGAGAAGTGCTGTAGTATACACAATAGTGCTGAAATTCACAACCTATAATCTGTCAATGTGACTGTTAAGGCTGAGCTCCTTTCTAATGGTTTTCTTCTCCTCTGAGACTAGAACTGTGGAAAAAAAGAAAACACAGAAGTTCTACAGTGAATGTGTCTGCATTGATTTGTTTCAGATCCTCTCTTCAATCTTAGTTTCCTTGTTTTTGGCTAAAGGAGTGGTGAAATATGTATCCATGGCTTTGCAGGCTGGTGTTTTTCTCATCAGACATCTAAAAAGGTTATTTTTAGATCACTATAGAGGAAAAACAGAGCATCGGTCATGGCATTGTTCCCAGTTCCTGCTTGGACTCTGGTACCATTTGCTGTTTAATTCCAGAAAGGGAATTAACCTTGAACTCCTTAGATGCCAGTGTTGTTCTATCTATTGGCTGAACTTGCTGTATCCTCAGATATGTTCTGTCATTTCATCTGCCTCCAGCCTCTGCTTTTTTATTGCAAAGAGTAGATTGATGACCATGCTTGGTATCTGAAAAACATATTTTGAGGATATATGTAAAATAGAATGGCAACAGGAAAAAATGTGTTATGTGTCATTGGAGAGGCAGATGCAGGTTTTTCAGCTTTGTCCAGATCAAATCAAAATGACATTGTCTTGTTTCATACATTACTGTTCTCCAGTGACTGTCACTTCAGTGATTTTCCTCTGTCAGCAGATTTGGAGTTTGAAATACAAGTTTTGCAATAATTCTACTGCATCATGCTCAACGCTTCACCCTTCTTATTCCCGATGCCATTGTAGTAAATACTAATTTAAGAAGAATTAGCTATGGTTGGCAAATGAAAGTAAGAGTTTAGATAACATTTTGTTTGTTGTTTGAAGAAGACCTTTTTCTGTACTTTTTAGTGATACACTGGGTTCATTCTGGAATCATGACTGCTGTTTAGACTTCAAAATTGAATGACTAGCCTGGGCCAGAGGTACACAAGAACAGTACCAGAAGATATACTTACTTGTCATGTAGTTCTGTGGCAAATAAGTCCCTGGGAAAAAAATTGCACCTCTCAAATATAAGATGGTGATTTATGGTTTTCCCCAGTGAACTTTCAGAAGTAGTAGAGATTCTCTCCTGGCCAAGATACCATAGGGGAAGGAATCCTTGTTAAAGGAGGAAATAAACCTGGGGACTGTTACTCGTTGGCTGCTCCAAATGAGCTCAAGGCCACACAGGCAACTAATGGATTTAGGTCCTTTATATATGTCCCATAAAACTTAGTTGAAAGGGTTAGATCTTAGATCAGCCGGTGTAAACGACTGGAGCTGTGTCAGCCCTAAATTTAGACATGATGTACAAATGAAAATAATAGACACTCGGTTAAGATTGGAGGAGAAGAGGCTCCAAAGGTGCAGGATAGATTTATGGGGTTGTTTTATTTAGCACTGTACCCATCCTGAAGGTTCTTTTATTGTAAGAAGAGTGGTGATAGGGACTGTAGTGGATTCAGTGTTAAGTAACCTAAATGGATTCTGTGGAAGTAGTAGTTGTCATTGTGTAAATACAGTATCATAATGCATGCACACACCCTCTTTATTTAAAAAAAAAAAAGGCTGGAGTCTCTGTCTTTTAATTCCATAACTATATATTTAGGCACAGGGGGTTTTTTACCATCTCTTCTTTTTCCTTTATTTTTTAGCATTGCCAAATAATTTGGCAATAGCAATCAGACCATCCGTAACAGATTAAATTTTCCTGGAGTACATACATTTGCATTTTTGGAGTGCTTGGCTGTGCAGTGTTGTTGCAGATTGTTACTATAATTTCTATCTGTAGTATTTTCTTTTTTCTGTATTGCTAGGTCTGCCTTCACACCTCTCTTCACACAGTGCCATCTGACAGAGTTCTCTTAAGTATTGGGGAAAAATCACTATCAACAGAGTCAGTGCTGCCTAACACAAACCCGGAAGGAACGGGAGTTAAGGGAGTTAATCCTGTCACAATGATCAAGTAGATGAAAGTCCTACTGATAGCAAAGTGAATTTTTTATACTGCTAGAAAGTCTGTTTCTATACAGAACTTAGTATCAAATGATAATAAAGCTCTGGATTGTCAAACCTGGGGTCATATTGTCAGGAATGATATTATCTACAGTAAAACATCTGATGGACCTGGTCAGTATCATGCCTCAAGTTACAGCTAAAACAAACAAAAAGCCTATTTGGAGAAAGCTACGGTCTTATTTTGGGTGACAGGAATGATGTCCTTGAATTCTGTCCCTCAAAAAATGCGACAGAAGTCTTAGTTTTGTTATTGCCAGACATAGGTGGAAGTACTGTTACGTAGAGAATTGTGCATATGCTTGTTTTCAGCCAGTTCTGGTTTGCAGTACGGCTTTGTTCTAAACTCCAGTTATTATACAGAGAAAGAGAGGGAAGAAACAGTTACTGGAGTGGAGAGGGAATTTCTGGAGCTATCGTTTGAATGCATTTGATGGTACCCGCTGATGCAAGGACTCTTCAGTGTGTGCTGGCAGTTAAGGCATGATTGAATGTGATTTCTGTTTACCAGATTCTAAGAGAATCTCAGATAATTGCCAGAGCTGGCTCTTGCTGATGAAGGGCTAGTCCCTTCCGCTAATTCTCTTCATGGTTGATTTTCATTTTCTAGTCACTAGGTGGCAAAATACTACCTTTAGATTCATGAGTCCTTTCTTTTAAAAATTAATCCTACCATTTCAGAAGAAGGTTTCTTAACCACTCTGGGAAGCTCTAACAAGTCCAGTATAAAATGAAAATATAACGTGTATGTTTTAAAAGAGTAAGACTAACACTTCTGTTTTCTTTTAATATAATATCAGGTGGTTTGCCATTACACCTTATATATTCCTTTCTCCTGTTTATGTAAGAATGGAGTTTTCTTTCTCATAAACTCCAAACTGTAATTTTTATGGACTGCTTTGCCCTGTATTTATCTGACTACCACTATGAAGGTGACATTAGTTAATGCCATATGTTTAAACTTACCCTAGATGCCATTAGCAAAAGTCTTCATTATTTATTGTGATACTTAAGCACTCCTCAGATATTACTGAATTTGTCCTTTCTCCGATTTTAAAACCTACAACCAAGAACAGGTTAATGATTTGACCAAAGTCGTGAGGAAAGCCAAGCTTAAGACAAATCCCCATCCAGTGACTTAGCTGTGAAACTGAATTTATCAAAGCTCACTGAGTATTCTGTTTTAAGAAATCCTGTTGCTTCTGCCCTTATCTTTATCTGTCCCTGGGAGCTCTTTAAGTTTGTATAACTGCTTACCAACACATTTGTTGTTTTAGCAATATGTAAACATCTCTAAATGTCAGGAATTGCACACATTTTAATGGCCTGTCCTCATGACAGCTGTCCCCTGTTTAATTGGGCATCAAGGAGTATAACAAATTTGTACACACTTGTGGAATGTCAATAATAATAAAAACCAATAAACACTATGCTGAAAATGACATTATCATAATGTTACATTGTTAGATGACACTGGTTCGGTCCTAGGGCTTCAGCCAGCACTAGATCACCAAAGAACACAACAGCAAAGCAAAAGTGAAAGGAGTAAATAGCTCCAAAAAGTTAAGGCAGTTTTTATGTTGAACTGATACAGACAGCAAAGAGGAATAGTATTTGAAATATCACATTGATTTCCCAGATGGTAATGGGAAAGGAATATTGTTAATGCTATAAAAAGAAGGCTTTTTTAGCTTGAGTGGGGTGTTTTTCTGTTACGAGGCTGTTGAAAATTTGAAAGATTAAGCAAAATTTTGTAGGAATAGCAAAATGGAAATTTTCAAAGGATGTCACAAAAATTTACTTTGTGGCCTGTTATCAACATGCTGTGAAAGTAGTGATTTTCAACAGGGCATTGCTGTATGTTCTTGCTGCTATTAGTGCATGAGGGTTTTTTTGAATCACAGATACTACTAAAAACTGTTGCTCTTTTCCAGCTGGGACAGAGAGCTGTTTCAGGCATTGATTGCTGAAAGATCATCTGCTGCCTGTGGATAGACTAGCACAAATCAAAGTCAGCATCTGTGCATGGATCATCTTAACCCGTTTTCACTTCTGTTGCAATAGGAGCATATGCCTTCTGCCTCGGTTAGGCGTGCATTGAGATAAATGGGATGGTGCAGGTCAGAGGAGTGATGCAGACTGCTGTAGTTAGGGAGGAAAATCCTCTAGGTGGCAATAGGAAAGGAATTGTTTGTTTTTACTACCTATTGCTTCTGTTACAAACTTCACTTCTGCGGAATCACCTTTTACTTTCCCTGGCTCTTGAGCTGGGGGGGGACACGGACATGCACAACTCTACGGAAACATTTATCTGCACCTTCTGGATCTACTCCCATAAAAAAGCAAATTGTGGGACATTACAGAGCACAATGAGGGAAATATTATGACGTGCTCCAGAACTGCATTTCCTTTCTTAACAGAAATCACTGGGTCACACAGTGGCCGCATAGATTACTAGCGATGCTTCTTGTGCATGGTTCACTTAATCGTTAAACTGCAGAAAAAAACCATATATATTCTTTGTCATGCATATTTACTCTGATTTCTCTGACAGGCACACTCTTTTGATGGTATTCTCCAGCAGAATGAGCTGAGGATACAATCTTTATGCCCCATTTTGTCTAAGGAAAGGACACGTGGACTGTGGCTGTTTTACAGCCTGAAGTTTGTTTTAATCACTTTAACGGTATTAAAACTTGATGGAGTAATTACAGAAGTACTTTACTGCTATTCAGACGACTAGTATAAAGTCTGTACACTACTTAAGCTTTCTTTTGAGGATATAAATAAAATTTACGTGAAACTGAAGTGGTATATAAATTACACGTATGGCCATTGCCTGTATAGATTCGGGTTGTATTTAGAACGACACTTCTTGAAAGGCCAACCCTTCCTTCATTTTGAACTAGTCCCCCCGTTCCTTCCCCCCTTCATAGGGGCACATACTATGCATAAATGTGCATTATTTTGCATAGAATATATATATTTGCATAATATTACATAAGCACAGGGTCTGTTTTCCCTTAACACCCACTTCAGGCATTCAGCATTTCCATTTCATACCTAACTATTCTGTGTGCAGCTCTATTCATTCCCCAGCCTTTCTATCCACCCACTCAGTCCTCAGACTCAGTCCCCTGTTCCCTCTGCTAGCTCGCTCAGCGCGCATTCACCTGTTTGTTTTACATATGTCATATACCCCCTAATTGGAGATACTTGTGGCGGCTCCATCTGCGCGTTCACCCTTCCTCTAGTCTTTTATACAACAGACAGAGGATGCTGGTATGTGTATGTGTGTGGGAGGTGTTGAGAAGGGGAGGAAGGCGAGCTAAGGAGGACCTAGTACGTATACGTGTATTTACAGTTGAAAAAAATATGCGAAGAGGCCTGGAAAAGGCAGCACAGGCCATATCGCGTGGGAGTGCTGCAGGTCGGGAGACTGGTGACCCAGGGACGATCTGGGAACAGGGTTTAGTCTCACTACTGCCTTCTCTCAGGAGGCTGCGGCAGCTTCGGGGTGCGGTGCAGCTGTGCGCAGCCTCTGCCTCCTCTTCCAAGGAACTCTGGCTCTCTGCCTTCAGCAGTGCCTGCGCTTGGGTGAATATGGAAACGTGACCCCCCTCCTCTCCCCCTCAGGGCTTTTCGTGCTTCTTGGCTCCCTCGCTCCCACCACCTATACTTGCATGTACTCCCCAGTTCAGGTGCCACCTGTCTCAAATAGGTTAAACTCCCAGCACCGTTCACTTTGTAATTCAGTTTTAACCCACCAGATAAAACAGTGTGTTGATGCATAGTCTTTAGTATATTTTAAAATTACCTGTGCATCCGTCAGTTTTGATTATTTATGCAGTTGATTCTGAGGAGCTGTAACTCTGGTTTCACCCACACTGAATGCTAAATGGAAACTGCTTTGACACTCAGGAGCTCTAATTTCCCTATCAAGACATCTGTCGTCATCGAAAGGGAAAGTAGATTTGGCATAAGGCATTTATGTATTGCTTACTGGTTTTAATGACTGTTAGATGTTTACGTAGAGCTTTATCTAGAAGGTTGGTGGCATAAGCAAGATCATTTTTGTTTAAAAAAAAAAACAAAAAACAAAATTTTAAAACTACAGCAAAGCTATTAAAGAGCCTAGTTTAGGGGTGGGGAGGAAAATATTCTCAAATCTAAGAGCACGTTTGCCAGAGACAGTAGCAATGTTACTACTACATTATTGTACGAAACATGAAAAACCTTTCCTTTTTTTTTTGGAAAGGAAGGTTTGCTTTTCTCCTGAAGGTACTTCCTCTGGTTTTGGTAAGACTTAAAGACCAGTCACTTAACTGGCAACAGAGGTAGGGGACCCACTTCAAGCACTGAAAGAATTCGTAACTGAAATTAGTTAACTTGGAATAGAGTGATGTGAACCTTGGTTCAAGAGCCACAAGCAAAGTTTACTTTTAAAAACATATTTTCTTTCACAAAAGTGATGAATACTCTCAGAATAAAGCATAGATAGGAGATGTTTCTTTTGTGATTGAGTGCTGCTGAATATATGAATGGACAAAGTGTGTCTGAACTGATATACGGGGTTAGTTTGTAAAATACTTTTGATTAATGTGATCAGTTGTGGCAGTGAAATAAAGACCTGCTTTCTCAGAAATTGTGTTTTAACCGTACCTAACAAAAGCTCTCAAAAAATCAAAATGAGCAGTCTTTGCTTTGGCAGGTAGTGCAAATACTATAAAATTACTGGATTTTATGTATAAAACAAGATGCCTTTGTGGTTTTTGTATGGCATCTGCATCTTTTTCTTCTGTTGCCATTAAACTGCAAATTTTAGAAGGGTAGTTACATAGAAGGGTTCTGCTAAACTCAGATTTTTCCATGCGTGAGCCTGTTACACTTCGGTGGCCCGGCAGATTCAGTTCAGCAATACTGAAGACAATAAAAAGGAGCCTAATACAGTGCATGCATGAGCATCGCTTTTTGAATACTGGCAAGATTACGTTTCTCCTCAGTAGGTATAGGCCCTTGGACTTACTCCTGACACAGGGTGGGGTGTCTTCTGTATACATGTGTGTAAGCTTTTAGCAGATTTCATGTGAATTCCGAGTCCTGATCCTCCCCTCCTCATGCTTCAGTCAAATTCTTGGATCCTGGTCTGAGCGACACAGCAGGAAACCCAACATGCACAAGCTCTTAAGTTGAATCATAGTCAATTTATGGAAAAAATAGGTGCATTTTCTTTGGATAGACTTCTCTTTCGAGCTACTGATGTCACTGCATGTACTTCTTTTTATCCAGGTCCCCTCAAAAAAACCACTTACTTAGATAACGTAGCTTTTAAATACAGCCTGTGTATGGGTAATAGAGATACAAAAAATAACTGACAGAAGGTAAGTTAGAGTTGATTTGAAATGCATATTAAAAAGCACATGATTTGGAACTGTCAGGTCAGGAACTTAGTATGAAACCACTGTTACTGAAAACAGCTTTCCAAGCATTCACAGCGTGATGCAGTATGAGAAGGGAGCTCTACCATCCCTTTGCTCCGCTCCGCTTACAGATCTGCACCAGGATTAGGGAGCCGGGCTCCTGGTGACTCCCTGTTTCCAAACCTGTGTTTCAGGTGTGGTTCCAGTTCAGTTTCAGCTGTAACTGACGTTGCATCTGCTTGGGAGATTTAAGCTGAGTTTGTTCTACCAGAGCTCCTTGTCGCAGACCTTTACAAAATATTTAGGCAGTTACTGACTAATCTTTTGACCTTTTGTCTGCATCTTTGTTCTTAACAGTGTAATATAAAGTCAGTGGTGTTATAGGAGAAAGGCAGAGAACCTTTTGGAAAAGTCTCCTACCAACAGTGGCCGAATAACCCTGCAGTGCAGTGTTCTTTGCCCTGCTTTTCCCGTTTGAGAGAGAGATTCGGGCATGAAATAACTAGCTCATTCCTGACCAGCTATATAAGGAGCTGCAGTGAAACGGTGCTTTCCACCTCAGCTTCTAATCTGGTAACATTGTGAATGATTTTATGTGCACTTACCTGCTGTGACTCCTTTTTAGAGGTAGTAGGATTAGTCTCATGTCTTCCCCCCCCCTTAACTGATAAGATCTGTATCTGTAACATAACTTTCCTTTTGACAGGTAATCGGAAAGGATGACGTCGCTGTGCCATCCCACCTGTACAAGGTGATCCTTGCCAGACGGAGCAGAACGTCTACAGAGCCCTTGGTACTGGGGGCTTTTGTGGTGCCAAACAATCCCATAGGCTTCAGTCACCAGCTGACTGAGTTCCAAGTAAATATTGACGATCTGGAAAAAATGGCAGGTTTAGTTTTTTTTCCCCAGGTGGACAAAACCAAAGATGTTAAAAATATCTGTGAGGTGGATACCTGTAAACTGATGGGCTTCAAGGAATTTACGTTGTACATCACTGCTCGAAAAGTGCAGAGTGCCCGTACCTTGCACCGGTTGGAGAAAGCCATGTCAGAGTTACGGGAGGCAGGGATTGAGCCTGATGACTATCTTCTAAAGCTTCACGAGAAGAAGGAAGAAGAACTACTGCAGGAAAAACGAGCAGCAGCTAGAGAGGGGAAAGCTGGCTGAGGAAGATGTTTGGGGTTTTGTACTTTGAAAGGGAAGCTGAAGACAAACACAAAGACAAGGGCTCTATGAATTACCCTTTTTTTTGAATTGTGAAAACAATAAAGAAACATTTGGAAGCTGATGGGTTTGGAATAACTTTCATTCTTGTGTAACATGATGCCCACACGTGGTTTGCTGCAGTACTTAGATGTGGAAATGAAAATGGCCCCTTTCTGGCATGAATAGATTACTGGACCTCCACAAAAGGCTTTGTGCTATTTTCCAAGCGAGGCGTCAGACTTGGGGTTTGTATGGAATCCCTTCTAGGAATATTATAAAAATAGACGGTAGACACCTTGGGAATATAACTGGAACATGTTTAAATGTGATTCCGCCTGCCAATGTCTTTCAGAATGATGCTGTACAAGCAATAGTGCTTTGTGGGATTTTTAAAAATTAATTTAGAAATATTTCATTTAACACACTTTTATTAGAGACCTTACAGTCTTTGCTTAGTTGTGTTAACCGAACCAGATTGTCTCTTTCATCTCCTGACCTTGTGTGCTTCAGATACTTCAGTGTGTCAGTAGCTGTCAGCTGTTGTCATTTGCAGCAGGCTTCTTCCATTCATGTATAATTCTGCTTTTTTTTTTTTTTTTAAAGCAAACAATAGAAGCAGAGTCCCAGTGTAGATTGGGTCTTCATAAATTAATGTAAGCTGAATATTTCACTTTCACCACTAGATTTGGATAAATGTGTTTTCTTGCATATTGTTTGATTTAAAGGGGAGCACTTGCATTTTGTTTGTGGTAGTCACTCACCAGCTTTTTCCCAGCATCAGCCTTTGGTCTATAAACTTCACAACAAAACTTCTACACAAACCCAGAAGATTTTCTAAAAATGCATTTCCAGTTCTGGTTTAGCAGCGACTGCAGTTGCTCAGATTTGCATCTGCTTGGGAGATGTAATGAAATTATTTTTTTTCATCAGTTTTATACTTTATTTGTGTATACATTTTGGATTTCAGACATAAATTAGTGGAACTTGTATCCTCTGAGATTTTTCATCTGGGAAGAGTGAAAACTGGAAATATTTATATTTTTTTAATTTTGCGGTAAGAATCTAGGTAAATTTGGAGTTGTGCCATAAAAACACCTTCAGTAGTTTTAACATGAAAGTTAATAGTTTCTGAGAAGGGTCATGTAGTGCCAGGCTGAATTGGGCTGTTTTCATAAAGGATGAATTAGGAGCATTATTTGGATGCTGTGAATCATTGACTGAATGTTCTAAAAACTGTATATTTTCCTTCAACTCAGTTCAGTTATGGTATCCAAAAGTAGATCACTTTATAAAGCAGTTATGGTTCCCATGACACTTCTGTGTTTGCCAAGAACACATTTACAAAATCCAGACATTTAAAACCAGATAAATGTGACTAGCTAAGGACATTATAGAAGCTTACTGCCCACATAAATTAGAGAGAAATTGGGTGAAATCCTGACAAAACATTTGCTCATTTCAATTTCAGCCCAGAATTTTGGTTGTTAATCCTATCAGACGTAACAAAAACAGTAAATTGCAAAACAACAAGCCACCTCTCCCTTTGCAGAACGTGGGAGATGTCAGTGTGTGTTGTCCGGGATAACAAAGTGCCAGATACTTCACGTGCCTCGTGATGGTCTTGCCTGTGCTTCACTAGAGCCCGCGCAGCCTTTTGGCACCGCCATGTCACCCTTTGGAAAAGGTACCTGGTCATTGCTCTTGGCATTGTCTTTCCCTTTTCCCCATTATTTGAATTATTTATGTTTATAATTCAGCCTTCCACCTTCCTTTTCCTCTTGATCCTTTCAGCTGGGAGGCTACAGCTCTCTCCTGCGGTGCTCACACCTTCTACGGACAGCTGAAAAGGATCTCAGTGCTACAGATACGTGTCCCTCCGCAGCGAAAAGCCCTGTGTCGGGACAGCACCAGCTGTATGCGAGGAACTCCCGGTATCTTCCCTGGCTGCTGACAGCTTGCTGTTACGACAACTGCAGAAGTGCCGCGTGTGACTCTCCTGGGGAGGCCAGCTATGGAGACCGGCTGCTGCCTAAATCTACCTCCTCAGGCCTTATGTGCCCCCTTGAATTCCTGCAAGCCCCAATTACCATAATTTTCATGCCTCCTGGCTTACTGCAGAGACTAGACTCCCTATATAATTTTCAGCTCTGTTTGTGCGTGGATGATGTTCCTCGGCTCCCCTCGGAGCGTGGCAGTGGGTGGTGAACGGTGAAACCACTTCTAGCACTGGTCTGTGCCAAAGAGTGCGTCCACCTGCTCGTCTTCTGCTGGTTTCCTCATCTGAAGCAACTGTGGAGTTTAGCATATAGCAAAAAAATGTGCTTTCTTTACACCAGGAAATATAAGACAAGTAATAGCAAGGGGGTGAGGCTTTACACACTTGTTTGAGCCACCTCCGGAAGTAATTGCTTCAGGATCCTTCATAAGAACTGTGCTCGTGTCCGTGTCCATCTGTCATTCCTGTTGCACACTTAATCACTTCCCTGCGTGCATCCGTAGTGCCGACACAGACCTCTGTGATGCGGCTAAGCAGCAGGCATCCTGGAAATGGAGCAGTCTGTCCTTTGTTCCTCCGCTGGTTTCGTATGTCTGTTTTTAAAGCTAAATAACCGAGTCGCGAGGGAAGCTGACGACTAGGCTGTCTGCAGCCTGATACAGTGATATTCTGATATTCCCTTGACTGTCTACTCTTGATTGTTACGGCTGGTCTTGAATCAGGGTGAGAGTGAAGGTAAATAGGAGGCAGAGGGGAAGGGAAGGCCAGGGAGAGCTGCCGCTGAGCTCCAGGACTTGGGTGGCAGCAGCCCACCGTCTCCGCTCGGTGCACTTTTGGTATTCGGCCTTTTGAGGGCAGACTGTTTCCGCAGCGGCAGCCTTGGTGGCCAAAAATGATGGGGAATATGAATCAAGTGTCTCTGGCCCGTAAAACTGTCTTTCTGCTTGTGATACGAAGATTGCTATTTAAAATGAATCATTGTTTCGAGCGTTATTGACAGCAGGGCAGCATGAAGCTAATGATTTTTCCTAGATAAGGGTTTTGACAATAACATTTGAAAGTCTCTTTAGATTGACCACCCAAGTTTTGTATCTGCTCCAAAGACAATTTTGACTCCAGATCCTTCATGAATCTCCTAGGTGAGGATGTAACCTTGCACTGATGTCTTGCAATACTATTGTTTTGCATCTGTAAACACAGTTGGGGGAGGGGAGATTTAAAGTTCTGCTTTTTATTTTGGGGCAATTGGTTCACTTCAGAGCAACATTTTGCAATTTGCAGTTTGTCCTGTCGTCGCAAAGATGGGTCTCATGAACTGGTTGTGCTAAGTGCTGCACTAACCTGTGGAGAAGCAGTCCCTGTCCTGAAAAAGTAAGGCGTACTAGATAGAGCAGGCAACAACTGGAACGCTACACACCCAGAAATTTCATAGAATCAGAATCATTAAGGGTGGAAGAGACCTTTAAGATAATCAAGTCCAACCGTCAACCCAACACCACCACCATGCCTACTTAACCATGTCCCAAAGTGCCACATCTACACGTTTTTTGAACAGCTCCAGGGATGGTGACTCCACCACTTCCCTGGGCAGCCTGTCCCAGTGCTTGACCACTCTCTCAGTAAAGAAATTTTTCCTAATGTCTATTCTAAACCTCCCCTGATACAACTTGAGGCCATTTCCTCTCGTCCTATTACTAGTTACTTGGGAGAAGAGACCAGCAGCCACCTGAGGATTTCTTTCATCAAAGAGCTTCAGACGTGCTGCAACACCCAACTTTGAGTGTCCTTTCTGTCACTGGAATCATCTCCCTGACGAGACACTCGGGTGTCTTGTAAAACAACTGGGAGCAAGTAGATAAGAAAACCCAGTATTTGCAGAAGGTGGCTAATCTGGCCAGCAGTGATTGCTGGAGGAGGTGGGCGCTGGGTTTCTCTGAGGTTTTCAGTCATGAGGCTTTTTTTGGAATTGGCTAGACAAGCTAAACCTCTATAATGGAAAACCGTTAACTGGAGATCCTTCTGACGGTCCACCACCTGGTTTAGTGAGATGTCCAAGCAGACATGCTTTCACAGACTGCTTTGATTTGGTTCATCGACTTGAAGCCACTGATCTTTCTAGTGGAAATTTCCAGTTTGTACAAGCCCTACCAAACTGGCCAGCTAGGGCCACGGCTCACCAGAGCAGCAGCTGTGTTAGTCCCGAGGGATTTGAAGAAGGTCTCCTGCCTGCCAGGTGTCCTCGCCATCTGTGCCGGTGGGTGGAATGGGCTGTTGAAATACGGCAGCCTTGCTGGGGCTGGTTTTGGTGGGAGGTTTCCACGGTGAAGGTGCTCCAGAGATGTGTCCCAGGCAGGGCCAGGCAGGTGGGCAAACAGCTGCTTAAAGATGGGATGGCAGAGGAACGGGGAGGGGTTTTTGGTGGCAACCTGTGGAGAAGTGTGCACCTCTGGTACTGTAATGCCCGGGTCTCTATGTCTACAACCTGTGCCAGCCCACGTGAAGAACACCCCAAACCCTCCTGCGCCCATCCTGGTCCCGTGTGTTTGTTGCCGGCCGTGAAGCTGTGGAGGAATTCTATGTAAATCCCAAAGTGCTCTTGCTAGTAGCCCGGCTCAGTGGGGAAGTGAGGAGCAATTTTGCTGTTATTTTTTGTATTGTCTTCTCCTGCAGTCACACAGGAAAAGCTTTTCTCACCATGCAGCAAATGGTGTGCTAGGAACAGTGGGTTTTTTTTTTTTTTTTTTTTTTTTTTTTTTGATTCAGGTCCATCTAATCAGCTCCACCTACACAGTGGTGGTGTAGCCAGTTCTCACACGCTTCCTAACAGCCATCTGCCTGTGCAGTTAATGGCTCGTCTGCTTTTGCCATCGCTTGGAGAAAAAGACCGAACAAGAGCTTTGAATATTTGCTTAAAATATCTGAAGTGTCTGTGTGGATGCTCTGGGCTGGACACTCAGCGCTGGCTACAAACAACCCCCACTTCCCCGTGTTGCAAAATATGACAGAGGAACTGGCCTTTTCCACCGTGCCCTTGAAACGGGGCAGGTTTCCCACCTGCCGTGTGAAAAATTAACAGCTGTGGCAACATAATATTCCCAAAATAACTCTTCCAAGAGCTGAACGCGAGGCTTTTGATGCTGGTTTGAGAGGTGCGACGGCTGGCATACGGCTTCCCTGCTGGCACGTTCAGTGAGTGGCGAGAGACGCAGAAAACGGGTCTGGAACAAAGTGCTTCCAGCTCTGCTTGAGAAACAGCGAGGAGGTATTTAGCAGATCACAGAAGTAAATTCGGGCTGTGTCAAGAATAACTATTTCCCAAGACGACAAATAAAGACCCGCGCAAGCTTTCCCCAGCAGCGCTCAGCAGCCGGTGGGGCAGGGCTCAGCATCGAGCAGGATGGACAAGGGGGAATGGGTTGAAACTGAAAGAGGGGAGATACAGACTAGACTGA
>KL279099.1:6543-16867 GCA_000699545.1 Podiceps cristatus | reverse complement strand
CTTCCAGCCTGGATTATTCTATGATTCTAAGGAGCTGGGGAGCAAATGGAAGCATGTGCCAAGCTGCCGGTGCTCAACAGCCTCAAGTCGCGTCCCACCTTTGCGTGGACACATCCATCTGGGGAAAGACCAGCCCGTCTCTCTGCCAGCCTCCTTTTACTCCCATGCGCTATGAAAAAGAGGCGCTTCTCCCCCACGATTTTTAGCCCAGCCAATGCCCTTTGGTGTTGCAGTACCTCCAAAAGTGGGGTGGCCGTGCCTGAGCGCCTGGGGGGAGCCACAGTGGGGGGCAAAGTGGGGGGAAATGAAACCAAAGGTGAATTGGACAGCCTGGCTGTCTAAGTGGGCTTGAGCTTGGGTTTGATTACCAGCTGTGTCGCAAGATGCAAGGTAAGCTAAAACTAAAGGGTGTGAAAGCAGGCAAGAAAGCTGACCTAAGCGATGGCAGTGCTAGAGGGGAGGGTCAGAGAATCAGAATCATTAAGGTTGGAAGGAACTTTTAAGATCATCAAGTCCAACCGTCAACCCAACACCACCACCGTGCCTACTAAGCCATGTCCCAAAGTGCCTCGTATACACGTTTTTTGAACACCTCCAGGGATGGTGACTCCACCACCTCCCTGGGCAGCCTGTGCCAGTGCTTGACCACTCTTTCAGTAATGAAATTTTTCCCAATATCTAATCTAAACCTCCCCTGGCGCAACTTGAGGCCATTTCCTCTCATCCTACTGCTTGTTACTTGGGAGAAGAGACCAGCACCCACCTCCCTACAACCTCCCTTCAGGTAGCGGCAGAGAGCAATAAGGTCTCCCCTCAGCCTCCTCTTCACGCCGAATCATGTTCCTCAGCCATCAGTGGGTCCCTTGGGTTGAACCTGTGCTGCTTCAGTAGCAGCAGAAGGACCTTCTGGAGAACATCAGCCCTGTGATACCTCTCTGTGAGGTGGGTGGGTAGGGATGTTACCCTGTGCAGGTATATACATACGCTGGTCCCGAAAGGAGGTGGTCAAGAAACGAGGCTGGCTGCAAGCACTGCGGCTGTGGGACGCGCAGTCTGTTCCCTTCCGTCACGCGCGGCTTCACTTCTCAGTCTCCTCCAGCCCTGGATCCTGAGGCTTCAGCCCCCACCTGTCTTTATCTTTGCCTACACCTCCACAAGCTGCATTTCATCATCTACAAGGAGACACCATTCCCTTCCCATTTCTGCGGAGGGAAGGGGAGAACACGTAACCACTATCCTGCTTATTTATTTGAGGCGTAGCGTTGCACCTAAGCGAGCTCACCTCAAGCTGCGATGTGCAGCAGCTGGAGCTCCAGAAAAAGGTGCTGGGATTGCCCCGCTTGATTTAGCTGCATCTTGAAGACGACCAGATCGCTGTTCCTATGGCTATACTGTTACTAACTCTGCTGTTATGTTATTAGGACATCAGACTCACTGGCCTTTTCAGTCAAGGGAAATCTAATCAGAGGGTCCAGTAGTGCTCACTTCGAGCTCCTGGACCTCACGGCAAGAGACGTGCCGGCGACGGGGCTGCCTTTCCCCGCTGCCACCCCCTGCCTGGGGGACTCTGGAGCCCTGCAAATACCTGTCAGGGTTAAAGAGCAAAGAGAGAGGTTGCTTACTGTGTCTTAGCGGTGGTAACAGCTTAACCTTTCCTCTCTGTTGCTGTCTCAGGCATCCTGTAACGTCAAGCAAGTGTAACTGGGAAAAGCTGCGCAGGGAGAAGCTGTGAAGGAGCAGCAAAAGGTTGTGGCGAAATTTCCCCATCCTCCCTTGTCCCAGCTCCATTTTTTCGGTGTTTTAATGTGTGGGGAGATTCCCGTGGGTGGGAAGCCAAGGTGTGCGTTCATGTGGAGTTAGGGTCGGTGTGTGGCTGTGAGAGAGGAGTTTTGACTCCAGGGTTATGTTTTCATTACATGAGACTTGTGCTGTAGCGAGTGAGAGATTTCAGAAAAGGAATCAATGTTCCTGCCGTCTGGGTGAGCCCCTTCGGCAGCAGAGCGGCACTCTCGCCATCTCTGGGCTCGCCTGGCCCGAGCCCTTGGCAGGAGTTAGGTGTCCATGGCAAGCCACGTCCTTCTTGCAAAACCCACATATATAAAAAGCAGAGACATGCATCAGAGATGGTGAAGGCCACTATACAAGCACCCCTGCGCCCACTTTTTACCGGGGATTTTTCACTGGGGTTTCCATTCCCAGGGGACGCACATTCGTCAGGGGGGTGTAGGAAGAAGTGGGACATGAACTCTCCTGCTCAAGCGGTTCTGCTGTCCCTAAATTGCTCAGCAGCTTTGGTTGTTGGGCCAAGGAGGGAGGTTGCAGTCCTCACTGCAGAGCTTATTGGCGGTGCAGGCACGAGTCTCTGCCCCGCGGAGGCTTGAAGTGCCAGGAGGAAGTAGGTGAGACCGTGCAGGAGCTCTTTGGGCACTCCCACAGAGCAGCACCCTCGGGATGGGAAGCATGAACGGGAGCCCCAGGGAGGTCTGGGGTTTCCCAAGGCCGTGGGAGTCCTGAATTAAAACCAGAGATGCTCCCGTTACACGTCCTAAGACCAGGAACCTGAAGATTAAGCCAGGTGATATTTTCTTTTTAATGCAAGATGTGCTAAGCACGTAAAATACCAAGTCCAGCCATTCCCACGCTCTTGTGCATGCTGAACCCCGAGCATGACCTTCTTCACCCCCACAGCCCTCCTCATCCCCACAGCCCTCCTCGCCCCCACCTACTCTTTCATGGCAGCAACTTCGCTTTGTTCTCGCCCCTTTGTACTCCTCCTCCGTCGGAAGCTGCCATCACCAAAGCGAGCGCGTTGCTCTTACTAATAGCAAAGTAATCAATTTGAGTCACTGTATACATTAGTAATGGCCATGTAATTCTAGTGCAAATTAGGTTTGGGCAGGCTGCAAAGCCCGAGACATCTCGTCTTCCTGAGCAGAGCTTGGATTTACTGTCCTCTGGGGAAGGCCACAGCGAAACGCCCCCCTACCCCCCTCGCAAATCCTCCCTTGATTGGATACAGTATGGTCGTCTGATTAAAATTGTGCAGTGGTTCAGAAAATGATTTTCAGCCAGTGCTTCACAGTAAATTACTTTTTTTGTTTGTTTTTTGGTTGTTTTTTTTTTTTTTCCCAAGACAACAAATTTATACCTCAAGTACAGCTGGACACTGAAACGAGAAGCTCAAGAAAAGCAAGACGCCAGCAAGGCGAAGGCAGAGGGGGGGTCAGGGGAGCACCCGGCAGCGGTGACCCTGCCATGGGCCATCTCCGGTGTGCAGACCTGCATCTCCCACGAGCCCAAAGCCTGGCACCCACTCCCACGGTGATGCTGCCCACTGAACACCCAGATCCCTTTTCCCACTGAGTCAGGCCCCTGGCAAGCTTTGCCAGTCCCATGGGTAGGCGAGGGGCATCTCCTGTGGGCAAATATCCCGGTACCCACCACTCTCCCCCCGCGTGGGACGTCCGCCCCATCGGTGCCTGCCACCAAACCGTTGAGGGAGGTGGGTGGGAGGAGCAGAGCGTGTGTCCCTCCTGCCGCCCTCCCCTCCACCCCACGGCCACTGCTGCCTCTGGGGTGAGGAAAGCCCCGGAGCTACGTACCCACCAGTGCCAGCCATGCAGGGTTTTCCAGTCCTGAGTGTTAAAACCACTCCACATTGAATGGGCACTGAAGGAAATGCACAGTTTTTCCTCAATCCATGGAACAGTGTCTCCTGTTTTCCATGTGAGCACCCCAGTGACACTTGGAGACCCACCTGTCCCCGATGCCTGATCCTGTGCTAGCTCATGCACCCAAATGCTGCTGATGCTCTTCAGCACGGGGAGAGCTGCCCGCTCCCTTCCATCCTGTGGCGAGGGCTTGGCAGGGAAGGATGCATCTTCCAAGATGAATGTCCCACATCTTGAGTTGCCCAAAGGAGGGTCAGGAGGGGCACCACCGTGCCAGGGCTTCTAAAACAATATCTTAAGCATCTGCCTGCAAGAATCTGGCTTTGGTTGTGACTCTGGCTGTGGCAATACTGTCCCAATTTCAGCTTGTTCAAGCCTTGAGGAGCAGTGAGATTTAAGCGCGCAGCAATCAGTCCTTCCTGGTGGCCTTTCATGGACTCGTACCCACCTAATCGGTGCCCATCCTGCGCACTGGGTGCTGGGCTGGGTCTCCGGGCGTGCTGGACTGAGCCTTGCTCCAAGCAGCTCCCACCCTGTGGCAGGGGCTGTGTAAGTGTAAGGAAATAGGATAAGGGATTCTAAACAAAAAAAAAATCCTGCAGCAAACATGTGCCTGAGAAGGAGTGGTTGGTGGGAGGGGGGAATGGAGATGGGATTTTTTCAGTTAGAGCTGGATAATGTATTGACTGTGGGCTCACGTGTCCATGTGTCATTTGAAGCGTCTTTCACCGAGTGGTGTGGCATTGCTTATAGGTGGTCATACATTGAGCTGAAGATCTGAATTTACCATCTTTTTTTTTTCTTTTCTTTTTTGTTTCTCTGGAGGGACCGTGACAGCCTGGGGGAGTGGACAACAGCAGGCAGTAAACCGGCACATAGCGAGCTTTATGTGCGCTATATTTGAGATGTATGTTTGCATTCAAATAAACTTAAAACTGATTCCCTCCCTTTTGAGAAAAAAACAAAATTAAAAGCTGACTAGAAGTCTGTCAATGGCAATGAACCCCTGACTCTCACAACCCCAGAAAGAGAAGAAAATTTCCACGTGGTGCAAAAGAGCGGAGAATCTTTGTCACAACCGATCCCGGCTGTCCACCTTTGCTGCCACACAGGCTCTCACCACCTTGGATTTGCTCCATGAGAAGTGGGTAGTGCAGGGAAGGGAAGGGCTGTTTATTAAATTAAGAAAATATGTTTCACAGCGTATTGGCCCTGCGACTGGAAAGGAGCAGCTCGGTTTCCCACTCCCTCTTCTCGGTCCCCACAGGACCGTTCCTCAGAGGGGATGATTAGTGCCTTCGTCCTTCCAGCTTGAAATGTCACATTTCCTGTTGCAATTAGAAGGAGCTTTTATCCGCGGGATGTATGTGTGCGTGTCTGAGGGGGTGTTTTCATTCCCTCCAGGTGAATGTTTTAGTAAGCAATGTCCAACACATAACACAAATACTTGAAAAGAAACATTTTACTGTTACTAAAGACTGTTATTGCAGCTTTAACAACCTTTCAGAGATCCCTGGGAACCTGAAAGAAGGAGTGGGCTTATAAAAGAAAGTGTGATCTTGTTTTTAAGCTGGGGCACAGGAGAGAGATGGTTTCAGTGTGCTCGGTTGCCAAAAGGAGCTGCTCTCACCCTTGCCGGGGTTGCCAATGCCAGCCCGCTGGGACCCAGCAGCAGCTCAGCCCCTCCTGAGACCACCTCCAGACAGCTGCCAGCAAAGGTCACCGAATCACGGAATCACAGAATCATAGGTTTGCAGGGGTTGCAGGGACCTCTGGAGATCATCTAGTCCAACCCCTGCTAGAGCAGGGTCACCCAGAACAGGTTGCACAGGAACACATCCAGGTGGGACAAAGTATCTGCAAACGTAGGTTCTCAGGTACGGTCCTACTAACCCTTATTCACACAAGTAGCCTCAGTTGCTTCCAAGAGGGCTCTTCAGAAAAAGGAAATTTGCCTCTTTAGAGGTGAGAAGGTAGGAAATGAAAACATTGAGTGAGTCACACTCACCTATGCACCACCTATGTAATTCAGGGTATACATTTAACAATATAAGCACTAATATATTGGGCTTGGTGGCCAAGACTTTCAAAATTAGAGCACAAATATTAGCTCTCTTCAGCTATATTTGGGATGCAAAAAGCCCCGAGGCATCAGGATGCCTAACTTTAGGTATATGAAGGGGTTGTTGACCTTCAGAACATTATTTGGGGAGAAAGTTCAGTACTCTGGGAAAGGGAGGTCTGAGGAAATGCTCTTGTTTGCACAATTACAGTACTCTAGGCTGCTGTCGGTTTTGGGGCGTTTGCACATTGAAGCACTTTTTACAGGGTAAAGTAGATCTGCGCTCATGGTCAATTGTGCTGGCTCCTTGGCCCACCTTACCTTCTTCATGGATTTTGTCTCCATCTCTGGCCAATGATGCTTCATCTCTCCCAAGCTGTTCTTCAGCTGCTGCCGCCATCCTGGTTTTGGCCCCTGGTAGTGCTGGCTTTAGCAGGCGCTACAAAACAAGAGTGTAAGAATGGAGCAGGAACAACACGTGGAACCCCAGCTTGGGATGTTGTCTTGATGTTTGAGTCTCCAAAGCTTTTATCATCAGACATCTGATGTCAAAATGATGTCCTGCTGATAAAACATCTTTGTCTTCTTCTGTTGTGTCATGCATTGCAGGGTTGCCTAAACAGCTTGTTTCTTGGGAATAGTTTGGCAATTACTCCTGCTCATCTGTGGCCATTCCATAGCATCAGCTGCATCATAAAAGTCAGGAGCCATGTGCAGCAAAATCCTATTCTGTGTCTGGCTTAGATGCTGTTGGGCAAGCGGGGAGGAGGTGCAGTTGATATAGGAGTATCCATGCTGCTGTTGCACGTAGCCTGAGGACGGTGCTGCATCCTCTGCTTGGTGATCCCCAGCTCAGTAAAAGCCAAAATTTAAAGCCTCCCAAGAAGTCTTAAAAGCCACCTGGTACACTGAGATATATATCCTGCTTTATCCGACTTTCAGGAGGCACTCTGGGAGATCAGGTCCTCACTCTCCTACCTCAGACACAAAATAGAAGCCACCTTACGCAGACTGCACTAGTTTGTCATCGGCCTTAGTGACAGTGGCGACTGAAGTGATTCTGCTATTGACCTGGTATTTATTTTAAAATATACTTACAACCTAATTTTAAGCATTGACATCTGAAAATCCTGCCCTTGGTTTTCAAAAGAAAGTCAAAGAAAAGAGGATGAGGAAGAACATAGCAAGAAAGGAAATCCTTGAGGAAGACTCATGACAAAGGGTGTAGATGCCATGGGTCTACCAGCAATCATAACTCATTTGCCTTGTAGCCACTTCGGAGCACAGGAAGGAAACTCAAAACTCAAAAGAAAATACTTTGTGTACAGATTAGTGTCTTTTCTAAATCACTTGTTATTCCATGTTACCTGACATGTCTCTATGTGTCCAAGTACATGTGTTCTGTGTGTCTTACTACGTGTTTCCTTGCACTGTGGGGGTGTGTGTTGCTATTTCATTTTTGGGATTACTTTGCACAGGTCTTAAACAAGGCCCAGGATGCTTGTGGCTTGCAGGTAGCCCCCTTCCCACTTCTCCCTCTACCTTACTGGTCTTCGTGTACTTTTTCCTCTGTCGCTCCCATTTCACTTGCTCTTCCCTTGTCCCTCGGTGTTCTGGCACTGCCTCTGCCGTACAGCTCACAAGGCTTTGTCCAATTCAGACAGGGTTGATCTGCAGGGAAAAACGACTAGATTTTGAATATACAAAAGAAAAGGCACGAAGCCCAACATTTTAGTAAGAGGCAGGCTTTAATTACCTAGCCATTATTGGATTACCCAGGAGTAGAGGAAATATGACTAATGCTATGTCTGTGCTTCTGGCATACGACTGCTGTCAAATTCAATAAGGACTTATTAAACATCACAGAGGTGTGACTAAAGAAGACAATGAGCAGAATGTGGAAAATAGCAATCATGGCCCTATTGTGTGTGCTATGAATTTCTAATCCGGGATGGTGGGGAACGTCTGTGGGAGAAGAGCAGGAAGAAATTGCCATATTTTGCCATGAAAGAAAATTAAAGTTAGGCTTTGGGGAAAGCCATCCTAACTATGAAGTGGTGGGTGATCCTCTGGCCTGGGAGTCCCCAGGGGGCTGCTGAGTCTTCTCTCATGGCCTTTTTGGGTGCTGATCCATGCTTCAAGCATGGCTTATTCCCTTTACAGGAGACAGTTGTTGACTGAAAAATTCAGGAATGGTCCTAAGAGGAGAGACCAGAGCGCAGGTCTGTCCTCTTGTGTGTGGTCAGCACCATGGGGTGATAGTCTCATTTTCCACCTTTATGGCCTAGGTGTGGTGCATCTTGGGCATCCCAGCTCCAACTCTAGAGCTGGACATGGAGAAAGCCTGACTCTTGGCATACCCACAGCCTGTGGGAGGGCTGGAATAGAGGAGCTGTTGGTTGGAGCCTGTTCTTGCTGCTTACCAACTCAAGTCTCCCATCTGTCAACCCTCCAGGGTACCTAGTGCCAAAATATACCCATCCTGCACAGGCTGCATGGTGGCTTACTGGTGGTGTTTTGGAGAGCAGGAGCTCTACTTTGATGACACAAGAGAGTGCAATGTGGCTGAAGATGTCTGATGGGAGATCCAAGTGCTGGAAAAGGCAGGAATTCAGGTACACGTCTCTGCCTGATGCCACCTACCAGCTCGTGACTCGCGTAGGCTCCCTTGCAGCTTTCTGGCTTCACCCTTCAGAGGTGTGTCTCCCCCTGCTGAAGGCACAGGGAGGTCCCCAATTTAGGCAGTCTGGATCATCCTAGCATAGCAAGGCACCTCCTGTTTTTGTTGTCACTGTGCATCTATTAATCACCTAAGCAGGTCATCCAAATTGTGCCAAGAGCATCCTGAATCAAACTCTTCCAAGATGCACTTTTATTTAGGAGTTAGCGCTGAAGACTGCTCTGGAGAGGCAGGGCCTGACATGAAACATGCAATTATTTCCTTGGAAGAGGTGTAATTGTAGAGCCAGCGTTGCTGCTAATGTAAAAACTGCCAAAATGGTGGTGACCCATCGGGCCTGTGGCAAGCCATGCCAGCGACTGTTGACTTCATCCTCCCCGTGTCTCCCCTGACATCACTGTCTCTAAAACAAAGACATAATTGGCAAGTGTTTGCCTGTTTTCATGCACTAATCAGTTAGAACTGCAAACACAGAGGATTTACATCACTTCTCCTTTCAATGCCTTACATCGGTATCTTCCTTCTGAATGAGTTTTTAACAGCTGTGTTGTTTTGAAATGTGGCACAGCACCATTAACAGCTTTCCCAAACAGCTGTATTACTTTTAAGCAGAGCATTACAGGGCTGAGTACCGTTTCTTTCAGGGATGCAATTAGGTAGGTGATGGAGTGTGGTGCCTGGTCAGGTCATAGACCAAGTGCTGGTCAGCTACTGCCCCATATTAACAGAATGATCAGTGGTGATGATACAAGTTTACTAAAAGAAATGGAAATGAAGAAACAACGGGGTGTGAACTGGGTGCTCGCGGGGTTTAACAGGTATTGCTGTGTGCTAATGAGGCCTGAGCGACAAAAATTCAAAGCTCAAGCTTAGCTCTCTGGTTACCCGCTTACCCCAACTCTGCAGCAGAGCTGCCTTACCCAAACCCGCTGCGGAGGGACCACTTGGGAGAGAGCGGGGTTGCATGTCACAGCGTGAGGATGTCCTGGTGGGCTATCTAGCCTGGATCCTCTGCAAGCCTTTCCAGAGAGGGAAGAAACCTTGACCTCTGCTGAGAGAACCACACTGAACTCAATTTATAATCAATGGAGAGATGTGTGCATGTCTAGTCTTTTACGCACCCATTTTAAGGCAGGATGAGTAGCATAGAATCATAGAATCACAGAATGATTAGGGTTGGAAGGGACCTTAAAGATCATCTAGTTCCATCCCCCCTGCCATGGATGGGCAGGGACACCTCCCACCAGCCCAGTTGCTCAAAGACCCATCCAACCTGGCCTTGAACACTCCCAGGGAGGAAGCGATTTCTCTGGGCAGCCTGTGCCAGGGCCTCACCACCCTCATTGTGAAGATTTTCTTCCTAATGTCTAATCTAAATCTACCCCTGTCCAGTTTAAAGCCATTCGCCCTCATCCTATCACTACACGCCCTTCTAAAAAGCCCCTCCCAGATTTTCCTGTAGACTCCCTTCAGGTACTGGAAGGCTGCTATGAGGTGTCTCTGGAACCTTCTCTTCTCCAGGCTGAACAACCCCAACTCTCTCAGCCTGTCCTCGTAGGAGAGGTGCTCCAGCCCTCTGATCGTCTTTGTAGCCCTCCTCTGGACTCGTCCCAACAGATCCATGTCCTTCTTGTGTTGGGGATTCCAGAACTGGAATCCACTGCAGGGGGGTCTCACCAGAGCGGGGCAGAGGGGCAGAATCCCCCCCTCGACCTGCTGCCCACGCTGCTGGGGATGCAGCCCAGGGCACAGGTGGCCTTCTGGGCTGTGAGCGCATATTGCTGGCTCATGTCGAGCTTCTCATCGACCAGCCCCCCAAAATCCATCTCCGCAGGGCTGCTCTCAATCACATCGTCCCCCAGCCTGTACTGAAACTGTGGATTGCCCCGTCCCACGTGCAGGACCTTACCC